>JAINVK010001354.1:0-144953 GCA_030068075.1 Paguma larvata
TTTATTTTTTATTTTTGAGACAGAGAGAGACAGAGCATGAGTGGGGGAGGAGCAGAGAGAGGGAAATACAGAATGTGAAGCAGGCTCCAGGCTTTGAGTTGTCAGCACAGAGCCCGATGTGGGGCTGGAACTTACAGACCGCCGCTAGATCATGACCTGAGCCGAAGTCGGACGCTCAACGGACTGAGCCACCCAGGTGCCCCTCATGAGACATTTTAACCCTGATACTAAGGCCAAACAAGGACAATATAAAGAAAGAAAATTACTGCCAGTATATCTTATGAACACAGATTTTTAAAAATTGAACGAAATATTGTTAAATGAAATCCAGTATATAAAAGATTATAACCAGGATTAAGTTAGACTTATCCCAAGAATGGGAGGTTGGCTTAACTACGAAGATCAATCAACATATTTCACTTCATCCACAGGTCAAGAGAAAAAAAGCATGTCCATAGGGGAAAACAAAGACAGAACCTCAGCCTCTGCCTCACAAAATCTGCCAGGTTTCACATCCGACAAAAATTGAAACCCAAAATATATTAAAGATTCCTGCAACTTGAGGATAAAAAGAGAAACAAAAAATTTTTACCTTGGTACCCAATTACACCACTGTCAGATACTTGTCCAAGAGATATAAAAACTAATATGCACAAAAAGTCTTTTACTGGAAGATTTATGGCAGCTTTATGAATAAATACTCAGTTACTATTTCCAGCTAGTAACTAACTGAAAACAACCATGTCCTTCAACAAGAAAATGGTATATTTTGATATATTCATTTAATTAAATACCAAGCAATAAAGAGGAATAAACTACTGATACACACAGCCACCTGACTTAATCTCAGAAACAATGATTCTGAGTGACAAAGGTGAGCACAATAATTAAATATTGTGTGATTCTGTTGCTGTGATTTTCTAGAAGAGTTAAAACAAATTTCTGCGGTGACAGAAAGCAGGTCACCGATCTGTGTATATACAGAGACAGGGTGGAGGAAGGATAATGGCTGGGAAGGGGGCACAAAGGAACCTTCTGGGATGACAGAGTTGTTCCTTGTCTTGGTAGGCATTCCCCAAAACTGACTGAAAGATACACTGAAGATTGAGCTTTTCAATTAATACCAAGTTTAGTGCAATTTTTGACAAATAAATGACTTTGAATAACTGCTTGAATATTACATTTCACCATGTTTTCACAAATGGCACGACACAGGTTAGATATTAAGAGACCCAGGAGGCACTGTAGTGAGTCAGGAAGAGAATAGGGCCCAGCAGGCACACCCAGTGTGAAGACCGTATTGGGCCCGAACGAGGTGGTGATAAAGGCACTACGTCACCTCCAGATGAGACCACCAGTTGAGAGAGAAGTAATTTGATTATCTTTTATAATCCCCCAATTCGGAATCTTCAGGGATTAAAACAGTTCTAACCAGAGGGCTCCGCAATTGATAAAATATGCTTTTAGGGCACTGCCTCCTTTACCCCTCGCATTCCCTCAGTCGGTTGCTGAAATCGAAGTTTCTACAGAATAGAGGGAAATAATTATTTTCCTTCACAAAATAAAAGGATTCAAATGTACATGCATAGCTGAACTAATACTTTAGGATAAGTGAATTTTATTCCTGTATCAGTGGACGAATGCAAATGATGAAGCGTTGACCCTTCTCATTCTGACAACGTGGAGAGAACGGGGAGAAGGAAGAGCCCAATTCAGTACACACTTACTGAGCATCTACCGTGTGCTAAATCAGTGGTTTTCAGGCTTTTATGACTGTGACCTTTAGTAAGAAATGAAATTTATATTGCGGCTCTGTGTAGATGTACATATGGATAACTAAAACAGTGTTATAAAATAAAACCTATACTTGCTAAATGAGATGCACAGTGTTTTCTATTCTGGTATATTCGGTCTCGTGTTTACAAAAACTCTGGTAAGTGACCCACTAATTCTTTTTCACTACCGGCTAATAAATTATGGATTGGGGTTTGAAAAACAAACACAGTGGTACCCTTGCTACCCAAAATGTGGTCTGTGGAGCCGGAGCATCAGCCTGTGGGGGCTTGTAAGAAAAGCATAACCTGACACGTACTGAATCAGAACCTGCATTTTTATCAAACCTCCAGGTGCTTCCTGTGGACTTTAACGTGTCACAAGTCCTGTGCTAAACAACACATGGAGAGAATGCTCGGGACAGACAAGGTCTTCTTGGTTTTATTTAGGGCAGAGATTGTTAGGCAGGGATGGTCCGTTTTTTAGAATCTACATATCCAAGCAGCAAGACTACAAGTTCAGTGTCTCCAAGGGTATCGTAGGCAGTTATGCTAAAAACTAAAAATAAATGAATAAAATCTACCAGAGCTTCTGAGCCCCACCCTATTTAAGAACCACTGGTCTCCTTGCTTAAATGAAAACTGTGTACCTGTTTATTACAAAGGTGCAAGGCATGCTTCAGGTAATATGGAGAGATCTTACTTTAGTTTTCATTGTGGATGAACTCAAATAAAATCACTTTATTCCCTGAATATTTATCGATGGAGGCATTGCTACTGCTTCTTCTGAACTGGCAGCTTCATCCGTATGGGAGAATTTGCAAATGTCTTGATTCTACCAATAACTCTCCGTTTATAGAAATGGAATATGAGTTCCAGTAGAAATATTATTAGTAGTTTTGCTGAGTTAGCACAACTACCCCCCAGGTTACTTCCAGTAGATCCGTAACCTAGGATCTCTACTGCAAAAGAAAATGGAGCCCCCCTAGGTGGCCGTAACTGCTCATTAAGGACCTTCCCGTTGCGATCGTACGTTTCCTGAGTGGTGGGAAGTTTGAGTCTGGAAGCTGCTAATCTCGCTAACACTAAAAGGCTCTCCCCCATTAGCAGCTTCTGTGTTGCATTAATAATAAGAAAGTAATAAAGAGGCCGCAGCTGTTAGGTCTCTCCTGAGGAGAAGACCGCAGCTTCCTTCTTATCCCCATGGTCCATTCTAATGGTCTTGCCTGTATTAAAGTAATAGAGTGGATAATAACTGCTGTCTATTCTATCAAAGTCTAAAATTCCTTCTTCTTTCTGGGGAGGAATATCTTTCCTCACGTCTTACCAATTTAAAACTATACCATCCATACTTTTGCAATTGAAGTTGTCTGTTTAATTCATAACTTTTTTGAAATGTAAGTGCAAACCATCAAGCACAAAGGGAAAAAAAGTTGCTTTGGAAAAAACTAAATATTTCTCCCTTTCCTGAATAAACTTTAAAAAAAATGAACTCTTTCAGATGTCTTCCTGTCTTTTTTTTTTTTTTTTTTTTTTTTTTTTTTTGGTAAATTAAACCACTTAAGTGCACAGCAGTAAATTAAAGAAAGGCAAGGAACAAAGTCCTCTGCTTTTGTAAATGTTAAAAACTCTCTTGCTAATAGACAAAGAATAAATGAGGAAAATATCATGTTAAAACAAAATAAGTAGTATCGGATTTGTTAGTTTCAGTGTGCATCTTAATACACTGTGTCTTTGTTAAAGATGATGTGGTCTTATTAGGGTCCATAAAGATTGGGGAAATTGCCATACTTAATTGCTTATTTTCTTTTTCTATTGAAAATAACTAACCTTTGTCAGAAGTGCACTTTTTAAAGATCCTCTTGATTTATGGGGTGCCTGGGTGGTTCAGTCCCTTAAGCGCCCAACTCTTGGTTTCAGCTCAGGTCATGATCTCACACCTTCGTGGGTTCGAGTCTCACATCGGGCTCTGTGCTGGCAGTGTGGAGCCTGCGTGGAATCCTCTCTTCCTCTCTCTCCTCTCTCTGTCCCTTCCCAACTTGCATTGTCTCCATCTCTCTCAAAAATAAAATAAAACAAAAATGTTTAAAAAAATATTCTCTTGATTTAAACATCTGGTTTTTAAGTATATGATCTGTTTACAGAATACAATTGTCAATATAGTAGTTAAGTTGTTGCAATTTTTCACCTATAACCAAAACTATTTTTGCTTTCAACCATATATTTTTTAATTGGGTAAATAGTAATCCATCATCTCAAAAGCATTGCTCAGATTTTCATTCATTGGAGTCAAAATATTTGAGTCCAACTTACACGACTGTATCCTGATTTTGAAAAGTTAATTTTGTAATTGAGTTACATATTACATATTTCTATACTTGAATTTATGGGAGAAAAAAAGACCAGTATCAATCATTTTCATCAATGAGAATGTGTATTTTTTAAATGAAATATATGTTCATAACCCCCCCGGAGGAAGTCGCTATGATGGGCTCTGTGCAATATTTGTATAAGATTCAAGAAATTATTGCATAAACCAACTCAAAGGTGTTTTCTACAAACTTATAAGCAACATATTTTCCTTACAAGTACTAAACATTTTGCAAAAAAAAAAAAGAAAGAAGACATATCTAATAAGTCAAGACTTTCCTTTTGAATATTTTTAATTATGTATAAAAGCCTTTAAATGACAAAGATTTATAATTTAGGAAAGAGAAAATGCAAAGTATTGTTTGTAAAGTAAACATGAGATATTTCCTCTAGGCAAGTAACAATCTAAATCCCTTTTAATTAATAACTCTTTCATATGGTCTACTTATTAACCAAGTATTTTTGATAAATCCAGTAAACCCTCTTATTTGCTGTTTCATTTTGCTTGTAAAAACCTGAAGTGTTTACTACATAGCAATGGGTGCATATGATTGCTAGAGTTTTCCTTAAATTTAGGGAAGAAGAGAGGTGAATAAGACATTCTTTGAAGCCCCAAAAGCAAACCGGTCTGTTGGAAAAGTAGTCTTGATATAGAATAGCCTTCGAGTGTTGGTATTAAGCATGCTTATCCGAATTGCTTTTGTTTACTTCCTTCTGCTCTCCAGTTCATGAAGGCTCAGGAGAAACCAGTCAAAAGGAGACTTCCACCTGTGATATTTGCCAGTTTGGTGCAGAATGTGATGAAGACGCCGAGGACGTCTGGTAACGTGTTTTTTTATTCTTTAAACAAATCATAACAATAATTTCTCTTCACTCTCTCAGCCATTTCCTAAAAGACATTTCCAGCATTTTTTCCTATCCATTTCCTAAGGGGGAAAATTCAGGGCTATAATAACTGAAAGGGATTTCTGAAGTGAGTTAAGAGCTGGACTAGCCAGGAAGCTGTTAAGAGCATTCCTTGATAAGATACACTAAGATACCTTTTAGACTGCCACATACTGTCCGCGTTAAAAGATGGATAGAAAAATCGTATTTATCAGAAAGTTTCTGAAGAACCATGGTCAATAAACAATGGATGGTTGCTAATCTGCTTTCTAAGATGGTGGATCTGAGTAACTGCAGAGAATTTATCTTAAACAAATTATGCATATGCACACCTGTAGCCGAATTAAGAAGGCAGTGAAGCAAAGAATGATTTCTGGGCTTCTCTCTAGGATCAACTTCTCCCTTCATCCCACCAATATTCAACTCCTTTTGTGAAGATATGTTGAACAAATAATGAATAATATTCAGTATTTTACATGAGTCCCAAAATGTTAGTCCTCTAGGACATCCACATGTTTTAGTCCTGCCTTAATCACACCTGAAGGGAGCAACCCAAAGTTCAGAGTGAGGTCTTTGTGGAGTGATAGCGGAAGGAGTCAGAGTTCCCCCTCATTTACACACGTATCTTTCAGGAAAATAAGCCAAGTGCCCTTTGTTTTCTTCATCGTGCAGACTATGTTTGTCTAGAGGAGTTAACAATCACTTTATCAAAGTGGCTGAGAGAGTACATCTTAAATGTTCTTATCACAAGAAAAGAAATAGTAATTGTGTGAAGTGATGGAGGTGTTCGCTGACACTATGGTGGTAATCGTATTGCAATATATAAGCACACCAAATCAACGCGTTGTGCACATAAAATTTATATGGTGTTATATGTCAACTATGTCTCAGTAGAGTTGGAGGGAGACAGCCAAAATCTGGATAAAACTTTTGTGGGTGGAGGGACCATTCATCAAAAGAACAAGAAGAAAAAAATTAAGACAAGATTTTGGCAAGAGTGAAACAGTCTGTGCTTAAAATATTTTTAAAAAATTTTTGAATGCAGATTAAGTGGAGGATTCCAACAGAGCAAACTGGAGTTCTTAGGGTAAATGGATCGGGTACTTACAGGTAAACACTAGAGCCAACTGAATTAGCCACCCATCAATAAATGCAGATATCAGTAGAGTTTCCATACCTCCCAAACATTTCTCACCAATGGGCAGCTGGCAGCCAGGCGAGAGTTTATGTAGTGGTTCGACTGTCTTGAGGTAAATAAATGTATATTTTTTAAAAGCATTTTGGGCATCTTGGTGGCTGATGAATTTATGGTTCCCAAACCTGATTGATCATCACGATTACCCTGGAAATTTTTTAAACACACTAATTCTTTTGTTCCACCCCAAAACTAATGAATCAGGATTTCAGAGAAGTAGGGCTTAAATTTTTTACTTATCTAAAACTCCCCCAAGTGACTATGAAACACTGCTTTAAAGTAAATGACTGATTCAAAGAATCATTTTGGTCTCTAAATGCTTTCAGACTCTATATAGTCATAGCCGTTATATATATGAAGACACACTGATAGAAAAGACGTCCTTTAAACATTCCGTTTTTAATGTTTCCTGGTGACTGCATCTGTAATTCAACATCATTTTTAAATCTGTTAATTTGTCTTGCTGTCAATTATTTTACTTAAAAAAAATTCACATGGATTCCTAATTTTTTCTTAAGAATTTCGTTCCCCTAGTTTCTCATCTCTTCAGTGGCCATCTTTAGGTAACATAGTTTACTTTGCAGATGCAAAGATTTAAGAAACGATATGAATACTAGCTAAACGCTACTGGTTACTTATTATGGGTTTGGTCCATCTGTATACTTTTTCTTCTCACTTATCTTTAAAATAACCTTAGGGGTAAATTCCACCATCGTTTCACTTTACAAAGAGGAAACTGAGTTTTGAAGTGTTTAAGTGGCAGGGCCACAATGAAGAGGTGAGAGGAAAGTAACGGAGGGTGTTAGTATAACGATTCAGCCAAAGATGCAATTAAAATAATATTTCTTTCCTGCCATGTCTGGAATAATAAAATAGCCAGATTGCAGGCAGCTTAGATGTTGTGACTCCAGACCTGCAGGCTTCAAGCTGGTGACAAGGGAGACGCCTGCAGCAGGCAGTGGGAAAATGTCCAGGCAAGCAGTGTCACTCCTGGTGTTCTAGCAAAAGTTCAGATCTATGGTATGAGGACAGGTGGAATGAGCAGATACACACAGGGCTGGTGGCATCAGAGAAATTCAACAGGAGGTCATAGGTCCCAGGCATGCAACTGGAGCTCAGAAAAAGAAACTCAGTTATGCAAAGGGAACAAGAAGGGCAAAGCAGAACTTCAGCGATCAAGGAATCGGTTATCAATCAGGAAAACAGACAGAACCGGGCAAGACTGGATAGATACCCACTTGCTGGAACTGGTGTAGAAAGCCAAGCCTTGGTTACGAGGGGCTGAGACAAGCGTCTAGATCTCAGAAATAAATTACAAGGTCAGAATGAAATCAGCAGCAAGGCTGCCTGGATGCTGAATCAGTTAGCTTTTGGCTAGGACATCTTGTACGCCCCCAGCCTAGAGACAAGATTAGTTCCAAAATGCGGAATAAAGCTGAACCTCCAGATGGGGCTAAGTGGCTATAGCTGTGAAGATTAGAGGGATGCAGGGGGGCAGGGAGCCAAGAAGATCATTATACTTCCCAGGCAAGAATGAAAAGTTGTTAGCATTTAAATAAAATGTACTTAAAATGTCCAATGTAAGCAAGAAGGAATGGTGCTTAAAGTGATAAGCGTATTGATTTTCATTTACATAAATACCTTTGTATGTTAACATTTTGTATTTAGTTATGACCATGAAGGGCAGATTGGAAATAGCCGAAGGACACAAGAATAAAGCGATAAATGAAATTAAATAGACATGGAAGGAGAGAGGCTGTATAATACAATAGGAGGCTGTTGGGAGAGGTCTGACTCTCGTACTGGTCACCTGAAGCAGGGGAGATTTGATGCGTCATTGATTTTAGATGAAACCACAACCAGGTCCGCTAAACAGAACGTACTGTATATGCTGTGTGGCAACAAGGGGTACAACTCAGTGTTGAATTTATTTTCGCCTTTGATACTAACTAAATCCACAGTTTTATACATGCAAATGTCCTCAATCCTACATTAGAAAGTAATAACAAGATGTGAATAAATACTACTGCATTTGCGATATCGAAACAAATACTAAAACTTAATTCCTGGTCTTTCTTTAACCCTGGCCTAAGAAATTAATATTTTATATTTGATCACAGAAGCTAACTCTAGTTATTCAAAAATGCTTAGGTACTTTCCAAAGGAAGATATATCTTTGTTAGAATTAAAAAGCCCGTAGATCAATTACAATCAGTCGCAATCACTTGATCTTTTCACAGATGAGTGTTTGAGTTAAACAAGTCACTGGGAGCGCCTGGGTGGCTTAGTTGGTTAAGTGTCCGACTTTGTCCCAGGTCATGATCACCCGCTTTGTGGGTTTGAGCCCCGTGTTGGGCTCTGTGCTGACAGCTCAGAGCCTAGAGCCTGCTTTAGATTCTGTGTGTCTCTCTCTACCCCTCCCCTGCTTTCACTCTGTCTCTCTGTTTCCCAAAAATAAAGAAACATTAAAAAAAAATTTTTTAAAACAAGTCACGCTGGACATGGAGAAGATAAATAAAGAATGAATGAATAAATGATAGAGGGGTAAAGGGAAAATGGAGGAAGAGAAAAAATAATAATTAGAGGATGGCATGGAAACCATGATACTAAAGACATTACATTTTAATGCCTTTGAGAAAAGCAGATGGTTTACAAGCTCATATAAGCCCCTCACTTAAATTCTATGATTTCATTTCAAGGATTTTCTCTTGAATTTTCCTTCTTCTTACGGAGAACATCAAGGCTGTAGAAATCCGAAGATTTTCTCAATAGCAGAGCCACCATTGCTACAGAAGATTCTTCAGTTACAGTTATTTTCCTACAGTGTAGGAAAGAATTAAGCTAACAAAAGAGAGAATTAAAAGTTCACATGGGAAGTGGTCCACACCATAGATCTATCCACTCTCATATTGGGGCATCCCTTTATTTAGGATGGACTTCAAACAAATGGAACACCTGTGCAGAGCAATGTGTAAGCTTGTTTATAGGGAAGAGGTTAGGAGGGGAAGGAAAGAAGGGCTTAAAAGATTGTTTGTTTTTATACCCAGGCTGAAAAAAGTCAAAACTAATGTGTTTATACATCAAAGAGACTCTCAAATGCACCCTGCCAAATATAATTTATAAAGAAAAAGAATGCTTATAAATAAGTCAAACATAATAAAATTGACTCATTGCAAAGTAATAAAGCCCATCTGATAGCACTGGGAATACCAACTTATGATTTCAACAAATACTTCTGATACTTGGTTAGTTTTAGAAACAGGTTTATATTCCCTTAATTATCTTACCTGATAAATTATTTCTGTAAGTCCCAAGTAGGTCAATGGTAACTCTCTTTGCACTGGGAACTATTCCTAAGAAGTAATTAGCCTAGAACTTTCTGTTGGTCCTGTCAGTCAGAAGTAGTTCAGAGCCCCGGGGTTGATACTTGATTTAATATAGGAAAAAAGCAAGTTGGTAGAGCTGGGTCTGATCATAGGAATGACTGGGAGAGAACCTGGCTGCGTGCCTAACGTTTCCAGGATGTCAGCATAGATCAAGGAAGGGAGCACAGGTGTAAAAGCAGATGTGGCTCGTGACAAATGATATAAAGGGACAACTTAAATTATGTGTATTTGCTTCATTATGCTTATAGCTCCTATTACCATTTTAACTTTGTTTTGGTGTCACACTCAACATGCTACTCAGGCTCCATTGGCAAAATCTTATTGACTAAAATTCTATTAATTCCTCAGTAGTCATTCATTTTGTCTGTGAAAGCATTGATGATGTTTTCCAGTTTTACCGCATAATATCCTTGAGTCTGACTGCAATGGGAAGAAAGGAAAAAAGCAAAGTAGTTGCAGTAAAATGAGTTCAGAGACACTGAATGAGCGTCTATGTTTTTCTTTATTTCATTGGCGTTCCGTAACTGAGACAGGGTGTGGGCTTTGACATTCCTTTTGTGAGTGTCTCTTACAAAGACAGTTAGTTTGAAGTCCTTAACATCTTGCTTCTTTGATCTGAGAAGGCTCCTTGTCACTGGGAAGACTGTGTGTTGTTGGCATCATTCCCACCTTTAATGCATTTTGGACTGTGGAGAATCATGAATATTTGAAGCAGGGCAATGGCTGTGGTTGATCGTTGGCACTAGATTTCACCACACATAGTAGCAAATTAGGCATTAGGTCCTGCTGACTTTAGTGCTTTTGGATTACGAGTTTGATAGGGAAAATTAAGACACCTCTGAGGAGAATACAGAAAATGATTTCTCTTAAAACTACTACCAGTCAACAAATGAACAAAAAGATTGCATTGCATTTGGAAAGTTTCCAGTTGTTTTCTACTAAGTAAAAAGATGGGTTAGGATCGTATATGGGATATTTAAAGTAGAGGATGCTGATTAGTCACAAAATCTTAGTGATTCAGGAGTTCATTCAGGCTCCTCTCAGGGTGTTTCCCTTTTATTGATTTGCTTTGCTCTCTTGTCCCAGAACTGTACATGTGCTTACCATAATTAGGACTGACTTCTAACACGAGTTTACTCGTGGAGAGAATAAAAACACGCATAAAAACAAAAATAAAAATAGGTCTGGTCTTGAAAAATCCAAGATTTTTGTTGGATGTAAATATGACTTTATGAGAAAAACTTTTCAATTTCAGGATTCCTAGAGTTGGGATATTGCCTCCTCAAATTGCCTCTTCTCCTCCACCATGAAGACAGTGCAGTCACCTCTGAAAACTGCCATGGTATTTTCTCTTTGTGTAGGTGGGTGGGGACTGAAGAGTAAAGACAAATCTCTTTCCTTCATTGCCTCCATTTGCCCAGAAAAATTTTCCAGAGACTGAAATATGCAGCTCTTTATTTAGGGTAACACACCTATTTCCATTCCAATAATTTCAAGGGGGGAAAATACAGATATTTTTAGCAAATCCATAGCTAAATATAAAAGTGCGTTTGATTTTATTTCTTTCTTTTATGTATTCCTCCACTTATCTTATTCAAGAAAAAAATAACTTGTTTTTTTTTTAATTCTACGCAATGAAATAAAATTTAGAATGCCTTTAGAGTTAAATAGGACTAGTGTGTGTTACATGGTCTGTACAGTGGTCTGTGCCAGCAAATACCTGATCTGTGACCCAAACTTCCCTCTGTAGTAGCTGCAAGTAATAAATCTGCAAACTGAATATGAACATTTTGTCACTTTGAGAGATAAATGAATAACAATGCCACTTCAAATGAACAATAGGCAACCTCAGAAAACAAACAACAAATGAACAGCTAACCCACCCACCAAAAATGGAACATTATACTTTGTGAAAAGTGAAACTTAAAAAATAAAATTGAAATTTGGAAACAGACCATGGTCTTTAAAACAAAGGCTTACCTCAGGTCTTCTGTGATACTGGGCGACTTCACAAGGAATTAAATTTTCACCTAAGTTCTTCTGAAATTTTTCACCGAAGTTCTTTTGAATTTTTCTCAGTAACTATGCCACAACCATGCTATCACATAGTGATGGATGAAACTTAATTAGGGTATAGCAGATACAAGCATAAATCTGGTGTGGACTACCAAGAAATATAGGAGTCAAGTATTCTAAACTTTAACATATGTTTTATATGTTTCTTATCATTTTTATTTAGCTCATGCAATATAAATCATGTAACTTATGTTTAATATAAAAATAATGAAACACTGCACGAAGGCAGAACAAAGAAACAAAATTCCTAAGTACATGTATTTCTGCCACTGACTTAACTGTTTTTGTTACTTAGTTCTCTTTTTAATTGCTGTTTGAATCTTGTTTTGGACTATACCCTGCTAACGGGGTTTGCCTTACTTTTGGTACTCGGTCACCAAGCTCTCACTCTCCACTTCCTCTAGACTTGTCTGAGTCTCAGTTTCTAGTATTCTCAGAGTAAAGATTCCTACCTCCTGGAATTAGGGAACTCCTATTCCATCTTCCAGCATCCCAGTGTAAAACCCCAGTCTCAGAAATGAAAGTGCGAATCTCATCATTATCAAAATACGACAGAACTTCCAAAAGCTTGTTTCCCATGTGGCAGTCACCGTCGTAATGTTTACATTTATGGAGCTGTTTAATCCTTCTAATAATCTCACGAAGTTAGGTGCATTAATATTTCCCATTTTGAAGAAAGGAAACTGAGGCCCAGAGTGGTTACACAAACTGCCCAAACCCAAACAGTAAGTGGAAGAGCTAGGATTTGAACCCCAACAGACTGACTCCAGAGACCCCTGCTCACTGTCTTCTCATATATTTAATGGCCTAAATTGTGTGTGTGTCTGTGTGTGTGTGTGTACATTACATGTATACATACACATATACTGAATTTCACATCTTTTTTCTTGAAATAGAATATGAAAACAAAGACTTAAGTGAGGAAATCCACCACTAACAGGTCCACATTGTCTATGATGGCCTTGAAGTATTTTCTTTCTCACTAGGTGTATACATTTCCTTAGAGACTGTACGTTTTTCATTTGTTTTGTGTTGTTTTTCATGGAAACATTGAATTATCTGTGGAGAATGTCCTTTTGTCAATTTGCGCCCAATTAGATGAGGTTATTAGGTATACAGTTGCAAAGAACAGACATATCTTCACCAAAACCTGATTATTTTCAGCTACTTCAACTTCAGTTTGCTGCTTTTGAAGTCATAGTAGCAACCCTGTTTATGGACCAGGGTGGACATTACTTATATATTAACTACTGATAGGTTTTAGATCTTTTTATCCAGAAAAGAGTCATGTGACAGACGAGCCACTCGACACTCCTCCTTTAATGCTGGTGTGTCCCTCTCAGCCATGTGTCACAGGGCGTGCAAGAGGCGGAGAGCTCTGGGGAGCCCAGAGGAACAAGGGCACTGTTCAGTAAGCCGTTTGCTAAGTAAAGCTGTCCTTACTATCTCTGGGAGTAGCCGACGGGCTGTGTGCCCCTTCCCGAAAAGTGAAAGAGAATTTATTACGAATGTATATTCTTACTATAAGAATAGAAATTATGATATGTAGAGAAAGAGGGGAAAATCACTGAATTCCCTGGCAGCTAAATACAGCCCCTATGCCGGTGGGGTTTAATCCCTATGGCGGTGGCAGTGGCCTGCTCTCTTTCCTTTCGGCACTTCAGCGTATCATGTCAAGCCTCTTATTTCCCAATCTCATAGATCTTCTTGAAGGTTACATTAAAATTGATTTTTTTTCTGTTTATAAAAGTGGCACATGTTTATCACAGAGAATTTGAAGAAAAACTAGAAAAATAAAAACTCGATTAAAATGTCATCTCCATCTTTCCGCCATTCCAAGAAAAGCACTGCAAAATTTGGAGGTATGTTTCCCCCCCACATCCGTGTTTATGTATGCGCGCATACATGTGCTCGTATATATTTTTAATGAAAATCAAATCATGTCTTACACATCAACAGACCGCCTCTTGAAAAATTTACTTAAGGTTAAGGATGAGTTTGTAGATTCATAAATAAACTTATGAAGAACATATTTAGGTTTGAACATAATTTCTGTGGCACATATTAGAATTTCCCTTTCTAAATTGGTGCACTTCTCAAGATGAATGGCTTTGAGAGTACTGTCCTAACTTTTAAGATCTAAGAAGTTTACCAAAACCTAATTCTCTTCTAAGGCTACCTTAGACATTTTTCTTGGTTAACTCCTAAAGACTGGATAGTACATGTACTGTAAACATTTCATTGTCTGTTTCTAGAGCATTCATAATAAATAGCTTTCTGCAGTATAAGCATTATTTACAGAGAAACTGTCCTCCCAAAGGTGTTTTAAATTGGGTAGAAACTATTGCTAGTCTTCAGTGGTTTACTTCCAAATAGTAATATATCGTGTGTGTTAGTTCATCTAAACAACAAATCAGCAAGCCATCCTCCGCAGCCAACATCAGTCTGTTCCAGACACATTCTCCTACAAACAGGTTGTGTATTTTCTAATAAGAGATGGAACAAATTGTAAAATTACACGCAACACCCAGTCAGACAATCAATGAAGATCTAAATGCTTATTGTACTAGAGAAAAAATAAAGGAAGGAAAGGGAGATCTGATTTTCCTAATCCCCCACCCAGTGCCCAGTGAAATCAATCAGGAGTGGATCCATTCATCCCCTCACCACTAAGCTATGAATGAAACATAAGAAATCAGGATGAGGCACTTGGGATGGATGATCTTCTGAAGACTGTTTACCACAGCTCTTTTTCACTCATTACAGTCTTTGTCAAGTCTTTGACATAGTAGCGTTCTCTGTTCTCTGCGCTCATTAGAAAATGAGCTTTCTACAATCAAAATTGTACTATCCAGAGTGATAAAACTAATGCTAGACTACAACTAGCCACAGTGTCTATAATGAGCAGATATTAAAACATATATCCAAGTGGGAGAAATGCAAAATAAGAAATGAAATAAAATACTGTCTTTACATTAGCAAACCTTGGTGATGCATTTCTGTAATAAACATAGATATCGACATAAATGCAGTACTTTAAAACATTCAAATATAACATCAAAGTATCAATTATGACAAAGAAGTAAACTAACATATTTGATTGAAATATGCAGTTTAATTTTAGTTGAATTTATTTTTCCTGAAAACAAGAGCTAAGCATTAGTGAGCATTTACTTTGTGCCCTGCCCTCCTCAAAGGGCTTTGTATTTATTAACTTACGTAATCCTCATAGACTGAAAGGTATTATTACCATTCCGGCTTTAAATATGTTGAAATTGAAGTACAAAGGTGTTAAGTAATGTGTCTAAATTTACTTAGCTATTAAGGTTCAAAGTCAAGTTTCGAAGCCAGAGGCCACACTGCGACCTATTTTGTAAACACTGTGCTCCAGAAAACTGGGGACACAGTAGAGAACTTGCAAGACTCAGAAGAGTTTTACAGGTGTAGAGAAAGGAGAGACATTTCTCTGGGAAAACAGAGACAGAAATGTGTGTTTAATTACCATGGAAGGCAAGTGTACTCTCCATAGAAGTCAAGTGAGCCATCTCATTTAATCCTTTACGAAGGTGCAGTAAGTTAGGTCTTATTTTCCCCCACTTAGAGAAAAGAAGGAAACCAGGTTTTGAGGAGATCCATAACATGCCAAATATATCTCGCTAGGTGGGAGCACTTCTTGAGTTCAGCCTGAGAGTTTCCTAGTCCAAGGGCATGCCCTTCCTTTTAGTTTGCTGTGCTAAAAGACAGATGTTCAAGGTAGAAGTGAGGTAGTTACAGGAACTGTCCTTTCAGAAGGAAGAATAGCTTGTGACTGAGATTGTGTGTAGTAACCAAAGGGCTAGGAAAAGTACCTATAACCAAATGATGGAAGACTTAGTTGTCAAATATTAGTTCAGGTAACATTGTTAAGGGTGGGAGAGTCTGCATCATGTAGTTGGAGGTCTCAGTCCTTGGATTGCCCACAGGAAGATTGACATGGGATCCATGCTCAAAGACAGCCAGAAAGGAAGGTAGCAAGCACAAAGCAGTTTATTAAACTGTACTTATTAAAGCAAAAGTACACGTCAAGGTGTGAGAGCCGACGGATTCCATGAACTGGAATTGGCTCTTAGGTAGTTTGGGGATTGATATTTGTTGTGTCCCTCTGGGCTGGGAGGAGCAGTGACGTACAGTGGGGTGGTCTCTAATGGAGACTGCTTCCCATCATTTGGAAACTCCTCCCACAGGTTGCGAGGGGGAGTTTTTGACATTTGTACTGGAATGGTCCCGGCAGCCTTTCTCCTTCAGGTGGGGCTGCAACCTACAGGTTACCTTCGGGTAGAGGTGGTGGAAGAGCAGAGCACGTGCTTTGCACCTGTGCTTCTAGATCTGTCAGCCCCAAGGTCTTGGAAGCCACAGGTCAGGATGTTGTGTCCCTGGGCTTTTAATGTGTAGCTTATTCATCACCGACCTTGCCTCCAGCTCACGCCTCCATCATTCGCCTTCAAGGACTAGGGGCTCTGCCTTGGGGCATTCCCTCTACTGCTCATGTCTAGCTTCTACCTAAACAACACTAAATGTTATAACACGTAACTGTCAAATTATTAGATACACACACACACACACACACACACACACACACACACACTTATTTCTTGCCCTTATCATATTTCAAGGCAAGCATTCCCTAATCAGTCTTCACAAGACCTTTTAGGAACTGTGTCTCTTTCCATATGATGGGCCTGCTCTTCCCGAACTCTTCTATTCACTCATTTAATAGAAAGCAAAAGAATAGAAAAGATCATACATGGAAATTGTTATCAGCCAGTCTCAGAAGTGACATTTCTCACTTCCATATATTCCCTCCAGCCAGAACATTTGCTACATAGTAAAAGTAGCATTAAGGAGAAAGAACCCAGTAATGAAAGTTTGATAATGGCCCTGAAAGAGAGAGACTAGAATCAGGAAAGCTGTACAGTAGCAGGAGATATTTATTTATTATGTCTGATGGGCTAACCTCTGTCTGGGCCCTGGCAATACAGTGTTTGACATAGAACAAGTCCCAGCCTGTAAAAAGCTTACATTTGGGGAAGTTCTCATCTGAGATGGTGACAGAGACATGCTAAGAAGAGGAGAGATGGAGGAGTGGGAGGGTTAAGTGATAAAGGAAATAAAATAATAAGCAAGCAAGATACTTTCAGAGAATAAAAGTTCCGAAAACAGGGTCCTGGGGAAGGAGACACCACTCAAGATTGACTATGTAGGGAATGCCTCTCTGAAGATTGCCGTGGATTCAAATAGGAAGCAAGGCAAGAACCAGCCTCGTAAAAATCTGTAGACGCAGAAGGCTGAGCGGAGAGAACTTCTAGTCCAAAGGCACAAGAGTGCAGGGGAGCTTGGTGTACTGAAGGAACTGACTGAAGCTTAGTGTAGCTAAGGTCTTAGATGAAGTCGAAAGGGGGCCTCGTCATGAAGGTTCTAGCAAGCCTTACTGACAAGTGTTGATTTTATTCTAAGTATACTGAGAAGCCTTCAGATGTGTTAATCCGGAAGTGATTTGATTTAGTCATCTGCACTCACTTCCTCCTGAGCTGTACCAGACCACTCCAGGAATGTAAGCCATTGGCCCCTTCTCCCTTATGCCATGGCTCTTTCTCTCGTTTCAATTTTGTCAGTACCTAGTTACCCGTAAGTGTACGTATGTGATTTCCTCAACTGAAATACATCTCCTGGAAAGCAGAGACTGGTATATACTTTGTGGCTCCCTCAGTAACAAACACAGCTCCAAGAAAGCACTTAGGGCCTGAGCAAATACGTGAATGCGTGAATGATAAATAAATAAATGAAGGAAAGAACAATAGTTGATGGATGAAGAGCAATATCCCTTTGTATTTGGAGTCTACAATGGGCTTTTCACTTTCACTGTCATATGACCCACGTGAGGACAATGGGTACGTGTGGAAGAGCTTGGTAAATGACACAATTTTAAGAAGCAAGAGATTGGAGCAAGAGTCAAAGAGAAGTTAAGATTTGAGGATGAGCACTGGGGAAGAAGAGCGGGAATAGAGATCAGGAGATAGAGTCAATTTGGAGCATGAGAAAAAAGTTACTTTCTGATTCAGCTGATAAATGCAGGAAACACATGAAATGCCCAGTAGGCAAATAATTAAAGGTTAAGTTCTGTGGTGCAGACAGGAAGAGCTGCAGGAGTTCAGAGAAATCTAATAAAGAAAGTGAATTTGGGACTGAGCAATGAAAATAGACACTGGAATAGCAAAAAGTTAGACTGTTGGGTAAAAAGGACACAAAATGTTTACAGAAAATAATATGACATTGGGAAGAAAGGACAAACTAAGTAATGAAAATAGAAAGATAATCCATATTTATTAATTAAGAGACAAGAATTTAGAAGTAGACCAAAGAGAAAAATACTGAGGAGCTGCTGTCTTGCATTCGTTTAATTAAAAGATAAAATTACAGCCCAGGTGCTCACTAAATATTTCTGATTTCCTAGCTCTAAAGTTGGTAGGTAACACAAATCCTGCTGTGTTACTGGACTGTACTTGAGGTGGGGGAAACTGGTGTCTAGTTCAGTGCCTTGGCCAGAGGCTGAGTATTTGATTGCCAATACAAAATTCCGCCAAGTTCTTTCCTTTTTCTGGAATAGTAACCAGCAGTGTTCAAGTAGGTGACCCATGTAGTTCCTGGGTCTTTGGGTGAAACAAAACCTTTGGTCTTGGGGTGAAACAAAACCAAAAGAATAAGAAATAGATCTTTGTTGTTTTAAACCACTGAAATGTTGAGGTTGTTCATTACTACAGCATAGTATCTTATCAAACTAATAAACTTGACATTGGTGAGAAAACATCGGATGTGGAGTGAGACTGACTCTTGAAACAGAAAACGACAGAGAAATTAAGGGTCAGGAAAGACAGAGACTCAGAGTTGGCAAATGATACTGCCATGATCTGGATGTTTGTTTCCTCCCAAAATCTTATGTTGAAACCAAACCTCCAAGGTGATGGTAGTAGGGCACAGGGCCTTTGGGAGGGAATAGGTCATGAGAGTGGAGACTTCATGATTAGTGTCCTCGTAAAAAAGAACCCAGAATGCCAGCTCGCCCCTTCTCCTTGTGATGTCATAGACCACTCTCTTTGAGGAAGTGGGCACCACTAGACACCAGTGCCATGATCTTGGGGTTCTCAAGAACAGTGAGAAATAAGTTTCTGTTTTTAGAAGCCACCCAGTTTACGGTATTTTTAGCATAGCAGGACAAATGGATCAAAACATTGGCCAAGCTTCTAATGTGCTCATACCCAAAGGATATCAGTAGGGTAGCACTGAAAACTTAACTGCAGATGTGTCTACCTGCCCATTCCATGCTCTACCCAGTGAGAAACAGGCTAGTGAACTGGCTGGCTGTGTCACCCTCCCTGCCTCATATTCAGGGCCAACATAAATTAAGTTGACCTGCCTGAGGTTAAGGAATGTGAGGAGGCGATTAGGGGTACCTCCGGATCTCCAGCACCACAATGCCTATGAAAAAGGAGAAAAAAGCACCAGAGAGAAACAGAATCAGAAGCATAAGGGTAGGGAAATTTATAACAGGGAGAACAAAATGTTTGATTGGCTTCTGATAAGAAGGATATATGTAGGAAGATAAAACCAAGCTTCCAAGAATAAAGCAGAAATTAATTTTCCACATAAGGCCTACAAGTATAGAGACTAGTAAAAAGAAAACAGAACAAAAAAGTAAAACTTATTTTTCTTTCTACAATGTCCAACATATTAGTGATTTTTTTTTTCCCATGGAGGAATAAGGAGGAGGGTGGAAGGGGAAGGAAATGAGTATCTTTTTTTAGCTTACTCTTTGACTACTTGTAGTGACCTAATTTTAAATTTGAGGAATTATACTTAAAACTATATCTAAGAAAACTGTATTCATTGGTCATGATCCAAGAGTTCAAATCCTGCTGGCCATATTTCAATAGACAAAAACATGCTTTGGTGGATGGATGGGTGGGTAGATAGATAGACAGATGATTGTATGGATAGATATATACAAGATAGGTAGGTAGGTAGAATCAACTTAGTATCTGGGGAGACCGTAGACTTTGGGTAAAACAACCAGAAGGTAGAAGGCTGAATGAACAGAGGACCTTTGTGCTAAAATCAGTCTAATTAAGAGCTCAGATGCTGAAGTCAGACTGCCGAGCTCAGATGTTGGTGTTGTCACTTACTTCTGTGTGGCCCTAGGCAAGCTCCTTAACCTCCCTGAGTCTCAGTGCCGTCATCTATGTAAAGAGAATTTGAACATTTATTATATAAGGATATTGGAAAGATGCTTCAGAACATAATTCATTAACTTGAGTTTTCTTCGAACTTTTTATTCAAAAACATATATCTCAAAAATTTTCTTTTGTATTATAATAACTTACTGTTGAAACTGTGATTTGGTGAAATATTCATTCTCTCATAATTGGCGACCTGTATGATGGTGTCCTAGCTTATCTCAGAAATTTGTCAGTCTCCAAAGCAGCTTTTAAGTAGGCCTTGAATCTAGCACTTATCCTACTGAGGTGGGGGATGAAAGGGAGTGAAAACAATCAAACCAATTATTTGGGATTAAATAAATGAAATGTGCTTTGAGTTATTTTTATACTTCAAAAAACAGTGTAGGTGTTACATAGATTAAAGAGTTTAAACCATGAAAAATCATACCATCCCAAATTCTTAGGAAAGTTATTTTCTGTTGTTATTAAAGGGAAAAAAAGCTTAATTTTCAACATAAAATAAATAGTAATTGTTCACACTACTGTTTACTGATTTGTGTTAAATCCAATGCCAATAGTTTACAAAGATGATTGTGTTTGATATGCAAAAGGATCCTATGAGTGTTGTTATCCTCATTTCACCAGTGAGGAAACTGAGGCTTGTAGGGTTACGGTAAACCCTATGTCATATATTGTGGCTACTAAGTGGAGTGAAGCAGGATTTAAATGTTGGCTGTCAGGTTCCAGAGCCCACGATCCTCACTGCTACACCAAATTGTCTTTCAAATAACCAGAGTGCGCTCAATCCAGCTGGATGGGACCTTGGAGATCATATAATCCTGGCTCTTTGTCTCACTGCCTGTAATTTAAAGCAGAGAGAGGCACAGTGACCTGCCCAAGGTTATATACTTCCATCTTTTCCTCAACATAATAACACACTCTCGTTGAAAATTCATTTCTAGGATTTATACAAACTAATGGCAAAGCCATGACATTTTTTAATTGAATACTCAATAAAAGAATCATCTTCATCTTGTTTTTCCATCTCACGTTCATGAACAAAATGTAAAAACATGTGGCTGGCAAAGCAAGAGTCTTTATCTCCACTAAGAGCCTGCTTTTTTCATAGAAGGGGAAAACCATCCTTATGCTGAGTCTGTCTGGGATGAAATAAGCGTGTAGTCATTTTCTTTGAGCAGAACATCTCTGAGGCATTAAGGGAAACAATGTCATGACTGACCTTCTAAGTCACATAACTTTAACTTACAACCAACACGTGACTTTAGAAGTATAATCTTTCCTCTACTGCTAGTGTTACACATTTTCTAAGGTCCTCCATGTCCCTTCGCTACAGTTCCAGGTAGAAAACCAATGGGGCCACAAGTGCTCTGCCTCTTCAATAGACCAATTAATTTTAACTCTAAATGTTAATTTTTTATTTGACCAATACTTACCCTTGCTTTATTTATTTTAGAGGAGATGTGTATGGGTATATCTATCTGAATGATCTTCTGATTTCAAAGTTAGGAATTATTTTTATTCCTGAAAGTTTACAAAGGGGACGCTTCTACCTTTTACAAAGCCGGGAAGCAGGAACAACAACTCCAGATCTTTTTTTTTTTTTTTTTTGGAAACTGTATACCATGACTGGACACAATTTAAAATTGCATCCATTAGAGGTGAAATTTCTATTAAAGGTCTACACAAGAGATTATTCTGGTCTCTTACATAAAGGCCCAACTACCTCACTACTTCTGTGATGTTGAGTTACTTAAATCAGCTTAACCTCAGCTTCTCTATCTGTACAGTGGGAGAGATAATGGTCTACACACAGGGTTTTTGTAAGTGTTCAATGCTGAGATGTATGTAAAATGTTTAGGAAAATCCTTGGTACTCAGTAAATATCTGATATTATCTTTGTGAGTTCAGTATCTAATTATATTACGTTTATCTATTCCTGAGGTTTCAATTGCCACCTTTAGGCAGATATATGACAGACAAATATTCTGCAGCTCTGACTCTCATGGTCTGAGCATTCATTTATTCATTTAACACAGACTTATTATCTACTATGTGTCAAGCATTGGTCTAGGTGCTGGAGTTACAGAAGTGAACAAAACAAATAAAAAATTTCATTACTGAGCTTACTTTCTGTTAGAAAAACATGATAAATAAGTAAACATAATGCAGATTATTGGAGATAAGTGCACAGGTTTAAAAACGAGCATAAAAGTCACATGGGACATAATAGGAAATGGTGGACACGTGTTAAGGAAGTGGGGAGTGAATATTAAAATTTTAGACAGAGCATTCAAGAAAGGCTTTCCAAAGAAGGCAACATTTTAGTACAAGTATGAAGAATACAAGGAAACCCTGTAGATATCAGATCTATTCTCTCCTAGAGTACAAGGAACATTCATTGAGCGCCAACCGTGTCCTGTGTATTTTAGATTCTCTCCTTTGCTCCAAATGTCCAAATTTAATCCATCATCTTCCCCCAAACCTATTACGTCTGCAGTGTTTCTGTTCTAATCAGTTAGGTAAGCAATTAACTGTGTCATTGTGGATGCTTCCTTCCCATCCCCCTGTCCATACACACCAGTGCCCCTCTACGCAGCTGCCAAGTCTTATAGATTTTACTGCCACAATTCTTTCACCTCTATTCTATCTTTTTTGTTCCTGTAGATACCAGTATATTTCAGACCCATATTACCTTTACCTGGACTGTTCATAGCCACCTACTTGGTACCTCAAATCCAATCTGTGGTGATCAGGTCGGTGTTCATAGACATCAATGGGATGTCAGTCCGTAGTTTCAATATCTTCAACAATCCACTGGCTTAACAATATCCAGGCTCTGGGTCAGTTCTCTCAGATTCCCTTGGCCTTCTCATCATTAGATAGGATGGTTACAGAAGCTCATGCATCATGCATCATATTCTTACAGCAGAGCATCCAAGGGCAGAAAGGAGCGAGCCTCTGTCTCAAAGAAAACTTACACATTGCATCACCATCTGCAATGGCAGACTTCTTTTCAATGCCACTTTGCGTCGCATATTTGGGCTTATAACAATGATAGAAAAGGGAGAAGACTAATCAATACGCACCCCCCACCTAAAACATGAACTTTCAATACCTGAATAGAACCAAGAATTCTTTAACAAGGAAGGAGAGCAAGAGTGGCTTTTGGATGAACAACAAAGAATTTCTGCCAAACCCGCTACTGAATAAAATATTAGGTATGATACTCAAGCCTTCTGAGATCTATCTTCCTAAGACTTTTTTTCCTTCTATAGCATCCATATGTACTCTGAAGTCTCCTATCTCCACACCTTAGATTAGTAGAACCCAGTGTCTGGTCCAAGGACTAAGATACTATCTGGCTTTTTCATTCTCATTCTCACGCAAATGCACAGTGAGCTGTCTCCAGGCTACTTAATAATGTGTTAGTCAACAGGTTCAGTTAGAATCCGTCTTTCTTCTATTAAGTGAAACATTAATGGCACAATGTACACATTGCCATTCTTTTTGCTAAAGTTATTCTTAGAAAATGCAGCAATAAGTATATCATTGGTTTTAGTGAATTAATAAATAAAAATTTTTTAAATTGCCTCAGCTTTAGTTTCTATTGTGGTAAATATCAATAGCTATAATTGGCATACAGAAAAGTTCTTTAAGGCCCTCAACATTTTTTAAGACTATAATCGGGTCTTGTGATCAAAAGATTTAAGAAGTGTTGGCCCCAGCCTAGATTACATAGTCTCCTCTATCTGCAGTGCCATTTCCATCACTAAAGCCAGAGTATTTCTATAACCTAATTTTGGAAGTGACATCCCATCATCATGGCCTGCCCTTTGCAGGGCCCAACACAAAAGGAAAATGTGATGCCCTTGGTTCAAAAAGCAGAGAAAAGTTCTATTAAAGGCTTTCTTCCTTTCTTCTGTTAGTCTCTCTTTCTTGAGTTGTCATGGTGATTTTTATTTGCTATGTCATTCTGACTAGAAAAAGATCAAAATTCAAAATTATTAGTATGTTTTGTAGTGTTAATTTTTATATTGTACAAAGCCAAGTTTAAGTGCAAATATAAGGCCATTTAATTGGTATATAGAATCACTAAAATTACACAATCATACTTTGTAGCTCATACATGCATATATATTTCATTCTTACCAGAACAGTGGAAACTGTTGCACAAAACTAACTCAGCTGTTTATATTTTATTTTATTTCTTGATGCTCACACATTCTACCAATACTCTCTACCTTGGGTTTACTGGTAAGTAAAGAAGAACCAAAAACACAAGGAACTATGGGATGTCCTTTCTTTTTCCCTCTAAGTCGTAATTTTTAGTGCAAGTGGTCAGTTAATCAAAGGAAGTAACATGAATAAAAATACATTCGTGATGTAGTTCCTTGGTCGTTTGTGTTTCTTAAGATGCTATTGCCTTCTTCCTGTGCTCTAGCAAGTTATTTGAATGGAAAGGATGTCATACGAGGCTGTCAATGCCCCATTTACTCAATCGTAGAGGTAGACGGCTTACTTTGTCCTTGCTTTGAGTCTCACTGAACTCCCGTGAATCAAGGCTCCATTGGAATTCTGCACTCATGGGACATCGCGAACACTTATATGGGAATAAGGTAGCCAAGAAAGGAGGCAGACGCACATACTGAAACTCACTCTTCTGCTCATGTGCAAGCTCCATCGTGTCACTGATTTTCACTTAGGAAATTCAAAGATAAAATTTCAAGTCGATTGCAACAGAACACTAAACCAAATGCAGGCCCTGAGAGGACAGGTCATATATCCACAAAACCAGCCCTGCCCATCACTTATGCTGGGAAGTTACCAGGACAAGACCCACCCTCAGGGGGAAGTGGGAATTACATAAGGACATAAATGCCAGACGCTGGGTCACTAAGGGCCATGTCAGATGCTGCCGGCCACATTCATATCATTTTTCTGCTTTGATTTGCTCCTTTTTCCCTCTCACTCTCTAGTTGGTTATGTGCTTATTGTCTTCAGCACTATAGATGGTAACCTCCTCAAGGACAGGTTCCTCTCTGATGTGTATTCCAGCACCTCATTGTCATATGTAAAATGCAACACTGACAAAGCACTGAAAACATGCTTATGGAATGAGTGAATGGGGGAATGAGTAAATGATGTGGAAGCTTCATTTATATTCTGGTGAGTGGTCTTTGTGGAAAACAATCAATAAGATAAATTGACCTTAATGTATTCCTCAAATGTTGCAAGATCTCATGACTGACTGCCTCTGTGATTTCAGATTCTTATCTCTCCACGAACTGCGTATACTGGCTTCTGTTTTGACCCCCTTATCATTGGACTGCCCTCCCTTCATGCCTGGATTCTTTCTGACCTCTAAAAAGTCTTATTTAGGTTATTGTCATGACTGAACATTGTACTTGAGAAAAGAGTTAATGATATAAAGGACAGCTGGAGCATGACTGGAGAAACCTCTCCATTAGCATTTACATTTTCATTTTGGACATCAAAATGGCAGGGAAATTACGCCCTTTTAATGGTTTGCACATGTGGTCAGGCATTGTGTGAGCAAATAATGCTTCCAAGAACTTGTATTCAATTTCCAGAGAAAGAAAATAAAAATGAGCAGAAGCCTTTGTAGATCTAAGCATTTTCTTCGGTTTTCTTCATTGGTCTATCCCCTAATGCAAGAGCTTTCACTTCCAGATCTGTTTCAAGGGTCTTTTGTAATGACAGAAGCTAAGTCTTTGTTTCCACGGAGCAGAATACAAAATGCATCAGTGTGCCATTTAGGAAAAAGTATTTTGTCAGTCTTGTTTATGCACTCAGGATAATACAGTGTTTTTAAAAAAGACTGGACCCAGCCTCTGCCTGTTTATTCAGTATAAACAGAAGCATCCCTTTTGACGTTGTAAGGACAGGATGTGTGCTAATTTCACCAAGCAAAAGCCACTGCACTTGGCCCTATAAATCCTTGTCTAGAGCACCTTACTCCCTCACAGTATGTGTGAAGGTGCACATAAAGTGTAATATGATGATGCACATCAAATATTAATGCCCAAAGACACACTGTCATCTATTCCAGCAGCGAAGTACCCACACCGACCCGCAGTAGGGCTATGCCTTTCTTCACCTTTGTCGTCACACTTTGGCTGTCCTTCCTCCTCCCATACCCAAACAAAACAAAGCGCACTGTACCCTAACCCACAATTCCGGGGAAACTCTGGCAGCAAAGTGACTGGTATCCTCACAGTGGTCTGTTTCCTTGCAGTAGAATCTCCAGTGGCAAATATGTGACCAAGAAAGGAATGATATTTATTGTTTCAGATTTATGATAATGTGAACTGAGCCAAAGTGAGAGCCAGGCAGGGGCTTGGCGAGGCGGAGGCGGGGGAATGGAATGGAAGGCAGAAGGTCACAAACCATGTGTATATTTCTTTACTAATTTCTTACCCATCTTAGTGATAAATGCATTGTGAGAATGTACGGATAACGGAGCAACAATTCAAGTCTGCAGTTTAGAAATAAATGTGTTGGTTAAATAGTTCAGTCGAGTATGCATTTTTCTCTCTGTACAAAGCTGCGGAAGCATTTGCGCTGCCTTGGTGCGCTGCACTCAGACATGGCACCTCCCACTGTTTCATCACGCCCCCTCGAGCCAGCACCCATCCCATATCCTGCTTCATTTTAGACGAGGGCCACACCTAGAGAGGAAGGAAGCACTGGGAAATCTGTTTATGCATTTCTAAACCTCCCGATTTAAAAAGACATATGCCAGAAATCAAAGTACTGCTTCCAGACAGATTTTCTATTCCTGCGGCACAGCTTCAGATCTCTTCCTATAGAAAATGCAGGTACTGAATTTTATACCATGATAATATGCTGAAGCAGAAATTTTGCTTTTCGTTACACAGAACAACATTTCTACCCTTTATAACTGATGGCTGAGAGTCTCACCAACTTCTTGGATTTGAACTGTGCTGTTTTCTATGTTCCTCCTCCAGCATGCTTTTTTTTCCCCCAAAAAAACTCCTATATCATCGTGAAAGGCTTTTTTGTGTGTTGGATTTCTTCCTCAGATAAGACCTTTCCCAGCACCAACTTAACCAGTAACTTCACAACTTGATCGCAGGCTCATCAGTATCCCCTACTCAATAATTCAAAAGCTCAATAGAAAAGCTCTAAATTGAAATTGAACCACCGTTAACAGTCTTAGGAAAGGGGGCGTCACTCAAGTAAAAAAAATCATAGACACTCTCCGTCAAACACAACACTCACATAGCTCGAAGTCTGGATTTCTCACTGACTGCCAATGCATTTTCTCCAGATCGATTATTTAGTCCTGACCGAGTAAACTTCCTAGCACCTTTCTGCATGGGGACGTTAGTCTGGGTCTCCTTTACATTAGGCAATAGTGTACCTCATTCCTTCCCGCTTTGTGCAGGCCTCTCTGCTCCTCACTTCTTTTCTCCCAGTCAGCCAGCCAGCTCTGGCCCCCTGTGGCTACAGGAAATTATCCATGCAATGAGCTTAATTTAGAAAACTGTGCATAAAGAGCTGGCAACATTATTCTTCTCAGAGTCCAATGTATGTTTATTTTTCATGCTACAGCCTTTCAGTGGTCACTGACAGAGAAATAGATACTGAATTGAAAATGTGTTTGCAGAAACCATTGGGCAACTGGTAAATAAAGCTGAAGATAGACTCTAAATTAAGTGCTTGAAAAAATAAAACTCTGGCATCCATCTTCCTTATCCTTAAGGTAAAAAAAAAAAAACAAAACTTCACAGGAAACCCCGATCCTATAAAGAGTATATTTTAAGACATGTGTCTTCAGTATTAGAAAATACGTTTCCTATACACAGTTTACAACAAGTAAATTCTAACTCAAATTTTAAAATTTTATTGCAGAATAACTTTTAGAATTCCATTAGCAAATTATCAATGTTCTCTACATGCCTAAAACAGCTCTGTGGCGCATGACACTAACATAAGGAAGCATTCCACTTAATTTGATAAATTTCACAGCTTCTTTTTTTATTTTACTCATGAAAAGACAAGAACCCACCCCAAATAACAAAATACTGCAGGGCACTCGTGAATTTTTTACAGACTACAATCTTAATGCTACATTTAAATTGAAATAATGTGTCGGCTTAATATGTCTTGTGTTGACTTAATGCAACATGTAACTAAATGAAGAGCAGAAAGTATCCATAAAATATAATTCCATTTCAGTATTTATGATAAATCAGCTATGAAACACCTCATGTATGGGGACTACACTCAAAATTATTTCATGAATAAAGAAATATGGGACGCTTGTGCTTTAGTGACAATAAATATGCGCGTAAGGGAGATTTGTTGCAAATACATCTGTGAGCTGGTCCTGCTTTGGTCCTGAAGCCCTCCCCTCTACACTGTTTCACAGAACTTCAGAGGAGAGACTCTATTTAGTGTTAATCTTGCTTTAACATGATTTTTATCACTTGTGATTGAAACTTGTGATTATCTTTAATCAATGTGAATTGCTAAGCCTTCCTTCAACAAGTATGGTCTGTCCCAAATTCAAGTAATCTAAGGATAATAGAAGCATCCCTAAAAGGAGGATTATAGATGTGGTGAGGGGAAAGATCTCCCCGTTTAATCTTCGGTCTGATCTGGCTAGCAAATCTAATGAAACTTTTTCCTAGTAATAAAACAACTAAAAATCTAGATGATAGATGATAGATAGATAGATAATTAAACAAACAAACAAAAAAACTCCAAAACAAAAACCTGTCTTTAAAAATGCAGTAAATACCCACTAATTTTTTGCTGCAGAAACAAAGATTGTCCATCTCTACCACCAGCTTATTTTGAAAAACAGAAAATCAAACCAGTCAGAAAACCAGGCAGATTTTTCTATATAGATAATGCTACTTTCGGAGAAAGTCAGAAATGCTTCTGTCCCCCTCCTCTTTCCCATTATCACCCCCCTTTCTCTCAAAGTGCAGAAACCATGGCTCCTAGAATATAGTTAGACAGGAAGCAGGACATACCTGGTGTTGGTGTAGTCACCTATCTCTTCAACACACAAATGCTACAGGTGGGGGTAGGGGTATAGAGAGATGCTGGGCATATCCATGATTGTCGATTTTTGTGTACTCAATCTATTCAGTGTGTCTTAGAGGAAGGGTGGAAGGACAGGCCATTTTAGAAAAAAGCCTAGGCATTGGCCATTGGACTAGGGAATACGGTCATTAATTTGCCATTCAGATAAAGAAAGAAAGAGATCAGAGAATAGGACAAATCATAATCCACACACCTTATATATTGGCGAACTAGACTTAGGTAAACCAGGACCTATTCATAAATGAATAAGCAAGCCAAATACCAACCAAAAAAATCCCTAACATCTTCTCTGTTTTTCATACTCATACTACTGGGAAATCCAACATAATACTTAATATGCTCATTGATATATACATATATATATCATGTATTTAAGGCATGTAGCTCCTGGCAGATAGGAAATACCCAATAAATGCTATTATTGATAAGCAATTAGAACTAAACAGATAATCAGAAGCTACTTTCTTGAGTTGTAAACAAACCATCCAAAAAACAAAACCTGAGTGCCAATTGAAAGAAAGAATTCTCAGGCAGAATCAATGAATTAGTGAGTAGATATCCACCCAAGACATATCCTGGAAATGCTTTTATAATAAACATAGAGGGAAAAACCCTGAAAAACATCTGGGTAGAAAGAAACAAGTTACCTACTCCCTCAAAAGGGTTCAGTCAAGGAAATAGCACCACTATGAATGTTACAGAATTGGGGATTTTATATGGGGTAAGACCCTACACGTATGTGCGAACTGTGAAGAAGTAAGAAAAGAGATGGCTGCCTCAGCATCTGATGTTGGCTCTGATGTTGCTATACGGCAGCGGGGTCATCAATAAGAAAGAAAAACTGGATAAGACACAAGGAAGACAGTAGGGACAACTGAAACTGTCAAGGACCAATGGGAACACATGTCTGTCTCTCAGCATCCAGCCTCAACAATGTAGGTGATCAGCAGAAGTTTATACCTTTTACTGTGGAGCTGCACACCCCCTTGCTCATGACCGAGAGAAGCTGATGGGGGAAGTCCAGTGGGAACTTGAGACGCAGCAGGCAAGGCTGCTGCCCCACAGTGAAGTGAGGTAACAACAAATCAGTGACAATCAGGGTGGCAGCAGCTGCTGCTCACTCCCAGCCAATTCTCTTGTGGCCCAGAACCAATGCAGAAAAGGGATTTCCGGGAAATGCAGTTGCAGTGTATGTACCTACAACAGAACAAAATGAGAATGACCTCAGATTTGTCCTCCGCAAATTTTAATTCCAGAAGACGGTGGAAAGTAATAACTGAGTTATGAGAGAACTAAGCCGTGAGTTAAAGTTGTCATTCCTGAGTTATCCTTTCATGTGTGAAGACATCCGTCCTCTTCTGCTCATTCAGATTTTCAGAACATTGATAGGTTTCCCATACACCCATCTGACCCTGCTTTCTCTCTTTGAAATCCTCCATAGTTCAATGGCTACGAAGATCCTAGGGCTATTCTCCAGATTTCACGTGTCTGCTCTGCATCTTGTCACTCTTAACTATGGTACATGGAGTCCTGAATCTTAGACTAGTCAACCTTATGTTTAGAACACCTCATTTCAGATAGTCATAGTCAATTCTTTAAATTGACCTCTGGTATAGTGATTCTTTCAATCAGGGACCAAGATTTACCATATAATCGGTACCTAAAAAGACAGTCTTCTGAGTTATCCAGTCTTGCTCATTAACAAAATTCCGGACCCTCTTGAGTAACTGCCTCATTGATCCCAATTCCTGCCATACCTTTCTCCACGTCATTCCTAAATTTTGCTTCCCAGTTCCAATCACCAAATTCACCCCAAAAATTGTAGGTACCCTGGAATATATGCTTGTTTTTTTTCTGTTTGTATCCTCCTTAAATCAGTTAATATATACATTAAATACTGAATTTTAGGGGAGAAGAGAAGTCTCATTCCTTATTAACTAAAATCAAAGGCATCCATAGGCAAGATACCATTAATTAAATCTTCCCTTTCTAAACAATAACAACAACAATGAAAGGAATAGAGAGTATAAATCAATTTGGTGTGATCCTTGTTTGTAACATGAACGTTTATTTGTATAATATGAAGGCTTAGCTCTTTCCTTGGGTGTCACTGGAGAGCTATGTTGAAGCTCTTTTTCTCCAAGATTCAGATGGTTCAGAGTGTCCACTGATGATAAATGAGAAATTCAGTCTCGTTTTCTACAGTGTAAGTTAAATTAACAAAAATATTCCTGAAATGGTGATATCCTCTAGGCAAACTATTCTAGCTAATAAGCCTGGAGACCCATGCCTTATACCTTTGCTTCCCCTGGGGCTGACCCCTGCCCATTTGCATCAGACTCTCAGAGGCCCTCATTTCATCCTCTTTGCAGGACCAGACTTTGAAAAACACTACTGTGAAAGCAGATTAATAGTATATTTGCTCACTGATCAACACAGGGTAGGAACTGCTGAGTTTGCTTTTGAAAATGATAGTTCTCTGGGCGCCAAAAGTGTTTCATCTCTTTTATCTTTCAACTTTTCCTATAAATTTTCATTTTCCTTTCTTTTCAAATTCTATTCTGTTTCCTTTCTTAATTTCTATGCTCCTTTAAAGGGGTGGAGAACTCTAGAACTTTTAATAATCAAAATTCCTTTTCCTTTCTTTGACATTCCGCTTCAGCCTATTTCTTCTAAGAATCCTGTGATCAGCCCTCCTAGGCGAGTGGTAGAATGAAAGGAAGTTCACTAAGCAACGGTTCCCATCCCAGAATGGCATCAGTGCCGTAATTATAATGAAAGACAACACCTGTATTTGGAGAGATGCAGTCTGTTAAGCTGTGAATTAGGAATATGTATCCTTAAATTTTTTTCAACCTAATGCCTTTTCAACTATTCGAAATGCTTGTAAAATAAGAAGACAAATGCTAATAAGTACTATTTAATAGATATAGTTGGGTATTGCCCATTGGCGAGGTCACTGTAAAATGGAACAAAAGTTAAAAAGTAAAACAAGACATTTATTTTGCCCTTAAAGTGTTCACATACAATTTAATATGCTGTTGAGAGCACAGGGATGGTTGCAAGTCAAATGAAGGTTATGTTATAATTGATACTCTGAATTGTTAAGGGGAAGCAAAGGTGAAATGGAATGCTTTTTATTATTATTTTTTGTGGAAATCTTATTAAAAACTTTTAATGGAATGCAAACCAGAGACCATCTTCAAGGTCTTGAGTTAGATTAGATATGCAGCCATTAACAGTGTCACTGAACATAAATCTTTCTGAAAATAACTTCCCCAACACAGATTTGAGTTAATGTGTTTTCTAACCTCTTTGTATTTTCTTTGCGATTTCAGAGAAGATGTTGAGCTCCAACAAGATGAAGTACTATCATCTTACTTCATCATGATTCCTAAATACAGCTGGAAACCTCTGGATTACAATTTATACTCAAAAATTTAAAAAAAAAACACTAATAAATAAATTTAGCTTTTCGATCCAGTGGTTCTCAGTTGTGCTTAAGCCCTTGAGCACCTGAACATTCTGACATTCTCTGCAGAGTCCCATGAAATAATGGCATTTTAGCGGATTGAGAGAACTAGGAGTAAATTCACCTGCAGAATCATGACCGTTTTCATATGAATGCAAGTCTCTACACGTAAAGAATAATGATTCATGACATATATTTGAGAATACATACAAGATGTGTTTCTTTTCTTATGTGCCCTTGGTTCATTCATTTCATCGTCGGATAGCTGCACATGCCAGTTACAAATTAAAGAACCAGTAAAACAAAAAAAAAAAAAAGAAAGAAAGAAAGAAAAGTGGTGAGAAAAGCTTACAGTCAGGAAAAAACACTGTTTTTCTGAGAGAATTGGAAAAAAAACTGTTATTATTTTATTTTAGTGGAAGAACATCTTGGATCTTGGTTGAGCTCCCAACAGAATCGTTTCCTAGAAGCATAGTATGAAACCTACTATTTCAGTGTGTATCTGCTCAGACACATTTCCAAAACTGAACGCTTTCTCTATATGAGCAAACAAAATAGTATTATGGTAGTTTCTTCACATTATGAAGCCTGAAAGCCTTTAAAATAATTTCATCATGCAAAACCAATTCTTCATGTAATGTTCTGATCACTTTGATATATAGTTTATATATGTATTATTCTAATTATTTGACTAGTCTTTTCTGTCCTCTTGAATTGCCATCTAGCAACTTCTAAGTGCCTTTTATTCTCAGTAAAGAGAAATGTGCAAACTTTAATATAGATAAACCATCAGGAAAAGTCAATATAAAGTACATGGACCCTAAAGATAAAAAAGGACAATATTTATAAATGCAATATCTTGTGCATGTTATAATCATCATTTCAGAGGAAGGAAGCAATTCTGAAAACAAATTTCCAAAGCTATTTTTATACTAACATTATTTTTTTCTAAATGTGCACCCATTATGGTAGAGTTATCTTTTCCTTCCTTCAGCTCAGAATTGTCAAAGTTAATTTCCTGGTATGCAATGTGCATTTATTTTTTGTTATTTAAATTGTTTAGCCAAAGTTAGATCAGAGTGCCCATTATTTAAACATTTGAGGGCACTGTGAGCTGAAAAGACAAATCTGCATAGCATATCTGGATGAAGATATTCCTAATACTTCTCAATGATTCTGTGTTCACAGAACATTTTTTATGTTTAAGGGTTCCAATAATAAATGGTGTCATTCAGTTTGATGACTCTCCTCTTTTATTGAAATCAAACAGTTGGCAGGTAATCATTTTATATATATAAATATATAAAAAACCTCCTTCAACATAATGTTTCAGGATAGCATTAGTAACCATCCAAATAGTGACAAGTAGTTAAATATCAAACTTTTACCTACCTGTTTACTTTTTAAATTTGTAACAATAAACTTTGTTATAAATAAAACAAAGTAAATAATAGCATAACAATTTCACCAGATTTTTTCCTTCCAGAAGAGTTATTTCCGACTTATTTTTGCCTTAAAATAAATACTAAAAATAACAGTAGATGTTGTGTGAACGTGTAATAGAGAGTAATGATATAACATGGTAATATTGTTGTTGTGGTTAGAAGGAATTGGTTTGATTCCATAGGCATAAGGAATTAAGATGAAGATCTTAGCATAGCCTGGCTACTTCGTACATGCAGCAAAGTTAATTTTTCTATCTTGAAAAAATACTGCAAAAAAACCAAAAACATAATTTGTCAAATTTCATGGAAAAACTGTAACTGTAAGTGGATGAGAGTGTCACAGAGAAATCATGAGGGGACTTGCATGGGGAAGGGCAAGAAGGGAGAATGAACAAGATCTAAGGTCATTCCCAGCCAATCCCCATCTGATACTGACAACTGCAGGATACCAGTTCAGCTGAACAAAGCCAATCAAATCTCCTTTTAATGTTTATTTACTTTTGAGAGAGAGAGAGGGAGAGAGAGAGTGTGTGTGTGTGAGCAGGAGAGGGGCAGAGAGAGAGGAGACACAGAATCTGAAACAGGCTTCAGGCTCTGAGCTGTCAGCACAGAGCCCGAGGCAGGGCTCCACCCCACGGACTGTGAGACCATGACCTGAGCCGAAGTCAGACACTTAACCGACTGAGCCACCCAGGCGCCCCAATCAAAATCCCCTTTTAAATAATGATTGAATAATAAAATGAGAGAAAGACAAATACTAGATTAAATGCTCAGAGTGTGAATAAACAAAAAATGTTTGCAAAACCAAGAAGAAATGAGCATCAGGAAGTGGTTTTTTTTTTTTTTTTTTTTGGTCTTAATGTGTAAGGGTAAAAACAAACAAACAAACAAAAAAACACTGTAATAGGGATAAGCTAAAGGCTTATAAGCAAAAGGAAAATGTTGACCCACTTTGATTTTTTTTTTGAGTAAAAGTCCAAAGTAGTTATATAGAATTTTTTTCTGGCAATCTTTAATGACTTTACCCATCAGAAAGAATATCTATTTATTGACAAAGAGTACTAATCTGATGCTCAGAGGAACTAAAATTGCCCCCAACAGGGCTTGCATTTCTTCAGACTTCGACAGAACATATCATCCCCATAGAATCAAGTAGTGAATTTCTCCAAACCCACATCCCCCTTGAATCCCTTGCTCTTTTGCCAACAAGCAGAAGTTTGTCGATTCAGATAAGCTTGCCATCTGAGGTGACAGTTGCAGAGAGTGAGGAGTAGAGCTGGTGAGAGGTAAGAGAGAGGAAGCACCCACTCTGCACTTCAGGCATCGCCTGTGTGGCTGATGTCAGTGGGAAAATGGAAGAAGTAAATTTCTGGAAAAAGAACAAGAGTTTAATTTTTAGTAATTTTTAGTATTAGCTTATGGTGCCTGGGAGACCCCCAAGTAGGAATGTCAAGTAGGCAGCTGGATTCCAAGGGTGGATTCTAGTAGATTCTGGGCTGCAAAAATAAATATGAACCTGTCAGTCTGTGAATAGAAAAGATTTCCTAGAGAAAGACTATAAAAAAGAGAAGAAAGGGGAGACAGACTGAGCTTTGAAGAACATCAACCTGTAGAGTGTGAGAGAGAGAAAAGAAGTTAAACAGGCTGAGAAGAGGGAGCCAGAGAAGGGCAAGAAGACCCGGAAAGAGTACTAACATAGAAAGTGAAAAGAGGAAAAGAAGGATCAGCTGCTAACAGGGGTAATAGATCTTTCAGGCCTCATCATTTCTCCCTGTAGGGGTGCTTGGCTTTTCAACTGGTCTCCCTGCTTCCAGTCCCTGTCTCTCCAACCCATACCCATTACCCTGCTACTTTTCTGCTTCCATTCTTCAAAGATCTGGGAACTTTCCAGTAAAGTTTGAAGTCCCTAACTACCCATGATCTACCTTTGATCTGGCCCCGCCTACCTCACGCTATTCCTTTCTTGGCACACGGGACTGCCAGTCTACCAAGCCACCTGAAGCTTCTTGAGCAAAGAAGCTTCCTGCCTCTGTTTGGGAACAAGTTCTTCCCTCTGGCTCACGGATTCATCTCCCACTTCTGTGCCCAACCGAGTCCACTCAACTTCCGTGCCCCCTCAAAGAAGCCTCCCTGCTCTTCCCCGTCTACACTCAGTTAAACTCCCAGCCTCGCCTATGCCTCTAGAGAAGCACTAATTTCTTGTCCCTTGCTTTGAACTGTAGGTAGTTACGTGTTTGCCTTTGTATTCCTCCCCTCCCAAAAACTGAAATTTCAAAATGAAAAAAAAAAAAAAAATGCTGCCACCAGTTAAATGTTTAGCACAAATCTGTTGAGTAAATAACTGAATGAGTGAGTACCACAATATTCTGCCTTTTCTGATTTTTCTTCTGCAGCTTTCTGCCACGCTTATTCTCACCCAGTGGAAGATGTAATGCTTGGTGATGTTAAAGAAAATGTAACCTAGTTTCCTTTTTCTTCCTCCAGTTAGGGAAAGCGCCTTTTGGACTCTGAATCTCATTCACTGGCTGAAATAGAGTAATGTCCGATTTCACCGAACCTCTAATAATAACCAGCTCATCAAAGAGCGTGTGTGAAAGTGTGGAAGGCCATGAGGTGAACTCATAGGGTCCTAGGTACCTCTCACCAACTGAGAGCAGGGTCTCAGGCCGGGAGTATTAGTGTTTCACAGATCATGTTTCAGCTGATGGGGCATGGGATTAAAATTATGTTAGTTATTTGATGGGGTGCTTTATGCAGATAGTTGTCAAAGAGTTTTTGGGTTACTGTGGTCAAACAGCAGTTTCAAAAAGATTGAAAGAGTAAATGGCCCTTGACTAATCTAATCTAATTATGAATTGTTAATAAACAAAGGTAGATGTGTATTCCATAATTAGATCATGTTGAATGGAAATGAGAATCATCCCATTTAGTTCCCGGTGGCCTAATACCTCTTTGCATATTTCTAATAATTTTTTAACAAAGTTAAGTTAATCATGCTTCTCAATTCATGGGATTCTATCTCTTTGGCCCCTATGCAAGTTCTTTTTGATGATGTGGTCTCCACTCCAAAATTGGTACCAGCATCCTCCATGGAAAGCGGTCTTTAGAATTTATAGGTTAAAACAGTGAGAATTCTCCTGTGTGACTCAAGACATGGTATATCGGTTCATCTCTGTATAGACCTTATATTTAGCCAACACTCAGTGTAAATGTGTCATCCTGTGAAACTTCATTATCTGTGACTGCAAGCGTGCAATGCAGTTAGGTTAGGCTGACACAGTGATTGCTCGAACTCTGACACCGTGCTATGATCTAGTGAGACAACACCAACATTTTGTGACATTGGCATTATGCTTCAAGGAAGAGAGGACAAACCCTCGTCTCTCAAGCTACCTGACAGCTCTCGTACCGCTTTCCCGAAAGTGATACAAAAAAATGGTGTGTACCATTCACTGAAAGGCGCTGTCTTCTAAATGTCACACGTATTATTCATATGTTTTGATCTGCTTATTAAATGATCACCATAGTTTCTTGCATATAGATTATTCTTTTAAAAATATAGTAAATATTTTATTTAGTATAGATTGTATAAATAAGATTCGTATAAAGTATAGTTAATAAGAATTGTGTTTTGTGCTATTTCGAAACATTACCAAAAAGATGATCATTCTTTAGTCTTTAAAGAGATAGACTATAAATTGTACAATTTTGCCACAATTTTGGCCTTCAATCATAAAGTCTTTCCGAGGGGCCATACGTTGCAGAATACGTAGCCAAATGGACCACGTTCAGAATTAACATCTAAAACCCTATACCCATTTTAATCCTTACCAGCCTGGCAAAATAAAAAGTTTGATGATAGCCTGTAGAATGCCGTTCAAACATTTTAATGTAACTCTGTCAATAAAAAAATTCCAGTGACAAGTCAGTTATAATTTTTAGATTTAACTTTTGTATATCATTTCTATAGATGAAACTTCATATAGCAACATATAGTCCAGTCCCTAATATTAACTAAAGACCACCCCGACAACATACTGTCTGCCGAGGCACGCATATGTATCAGGAAAGCAGCATTGCTGTTGCCTAAGATATCTTGCTGAGCAAAGGAGGTATTGTCTGCTTTGCATTTGCTGGCTTATTATCCACATTTACTGCAGAGTATGCCCTCTGACTAGTCGTCTCCAGAAGCCATAGTCAAAATCATGTCACAATGTCTGAAAAGGCAAAGTCTTGCACTCCAAAATGTTTATGCGGTATTGAACACGCTTCCTGACTCCAATTCATGATTTAGTAATAGCTGCCTATAATACAGGCAATGCATCAATATACATTTTTCTCCTTGTTCCATCTACATTTTCGAACCTACAGAAAGCACTTTCAACCAGTACAAACCTAAGTTTACTTAGTTTTCAGTAGTCGCTGCTGAGTCTTTGAAATGAAATAGATCTGTTGATATAAGTATAATTGGAATTCAGATCGGAATGATCAAATGATCAGATTACTTAAATTAGACATATAATTGAATCGCCTAAAGATGAAGAAACTGCCTGATTGAAAAGGCTTAGAGCAGACAGTAGCCTTCAATCATCCTCTCCACTGCAGTAAACACTGACTCATACTTTAAGGGATTGGTGATGTTAAGGAGAGTGATAACAAAGGTTGGTACAAATTAAAAAATCATTAAAAGGAACAAGCTGATTTGAGTTTTTGTTCAGAAAAGAAGATTCTGACAGATAGGGAGCCCAAACCATTTTAAATACTGAATGGAAAAGATTGAAATTGTAGAATAAGGATTTCATTGCCAAAATGTATGTAGATAATGAAAAGGCTAATTGTATGCACGCATGAAGCCCAAGGCTGTCAGACTGTGTGGACTTTCACCCCCACTGATTACTGAAGACTTACCCTTGGGACATGAAATCTATCAACATGTTTAAAATAACTTAATCCACCTAACAGGGACATTTGTCCTTTTTTTTTTCTTTTCCTTTTTTCTTTTTTGTAATTAAATACCGATGTCTAATGACTTATACATGGTGGCACTCCATGCTAAATAAATATTTAGCAAATATTTATTGCATATCCACTAGGAGCTAAACCTTTAACAAAAATTAGTATTTATTGTATATAAGATTGATGAATACTTTTCTTGATAATTAAAGCAAAATAATATGTATTGATCTAATTCACAATAGAATTCAAATCAGAACTTTGTCTAGATCACTAAAATATAAGTATCTTTTATTTTAACGTCAGAAGTATATTTACTTATTCATTTCTTCAACAAGTATTTATGGTGCCTGTCACGTGCCAGATATTGCTCTAGACCTGAAGAAGACAGCAGTGGACAAGGCAGACAAAGTCACTGTTTACACGCAGCAAACACTGAAGTGGAGAAAACAGGCAATTTTAAAAATCAAATATGCAATAAGGTCAGGATTCAGAGATGGGAGTGTGCTGATTTTGATAGGGTAGTCAGAGAAGGCGTCTCTGAAAAGGTCAGATTTGAGCCATACGAATATCTGGTGGAAGAACATGCCAGGCAGAGGGAACAGGAAGTGAAATATCCGGGGGCAGAAGTGAAATACCCTGGTGGCAGAAGCACATGTGGTGTGTCCGGGAAGCAGTGACATGCAAGTATGGTTGGAGCATAAAGGGTGGAGAAGGTTGGCAAGAAATGAAATTGGAGAGGTAGTCAAGGGCCGGATTATGCAGAGCCTCGTCAACCATGGTGAGAACCATAGATTTTATTCTAAGGTTGACGGGGTGGCTTTGCTGGGTTTGAGCAAGGAAAGGATCTGATCTCATTTCCATTTTAAAAGCATCACCTGGGCTGTGCTGTGAACTGACTCAAGGGAGCAGAGGAGAAATAGAGCAATTCAGAGACCCTTTCATTTCCCTGATGACATATAGTGTAGAGTACGTGTGTATATACCTTTAGCTGCTTTTTGATTCTGAACATCTTACTGTCCCAATTCTGGATGAGCCTCTAATTTTGTATCTATGTTTGGGAAAGAGAATTTTTAATTCGTACACATTTACTAATTTTTCTATACCTTGGTATTCCAATTTATGTACTGACAGTTTTCCCAGTACAATATTTTGAATCTCTTGTCATCCAAGTTACTCTCTGATCTATGTGAGTATGAATATAAGTTAACATCATCCCCATTTCTTTCTAGATGTTTTATGTGTTTTTTTTAAGAGTGCACTAGTGGGGAAGAGGTAGGGGTGAGAGGAGAGAGAGTGAGAGAGAGAAACTTAAGCAGGCTCCACTCACAGCACGGAGCCCAATACGGGGCTCGATCTCACAAGTGTGAGATCATGACCTGAGCCAAAATCAAGAGTCAGATGCTTAACCAACTGAGTCACCCAGGCACCCCTAGATGTTTTATGTATTTTTAATTATATTATGTTACCTTGATTGGAACCTCACATTTAAAAAGTACTTTTTTCACTTTAGAAAAATCTCAAATTAGAGAACAGAACAGTTCATTTATTTAGGGCTAACATTAAGCTTAAACTCCAGCTTATGTTGAAGGGGCCCCTGACTGATACGACATCTGGAGGAGTAATAAAGCATCCTGTATGGATTGTTGGCATTGTTCCTGTCGGTGCCTTGATATGTATTTGATAATGATCTCAGCAAGCCCCAAATCTGACTGCCTGGTAACCGTCAAGTCTCCGTAGATCGTTTGTAAGTGACAAGGTATAGAATACATGCTATTCAACAGCACAAACAAAAGTTATTGCTCAATGATTTTAAATTATAAAACTATAGGCTGATTTATTTAAATAGAATTTATCTATGTTTTATCATATGCCTATTTACGGTGTGACACTTAAGGATACTTAGTTTGAAAAATATAAAAGATAATATGAGATAATAGAACTATTGTTTTGAATTCAATGAGTTTGTAATATAGTTTGCTTAAGATAAGATTGACAATTCATGAAATGGATATACAGAAGGGCAAAAAAAAATAAAACCCCTACTTATACTATATATAATACATAATCACAGAAATTAAAATAATGAATCAATTTCCCAGTTTCAGAGCATAACTAATGATGACCCTAGTGTTTGTATAGTCAACAGATTATTGGTTTCATTAAAAGGATTTCATCTCTTATAAGTAATTCAAAACCCTTTCTTAAAAAACATATTGTGTGCCTGTATTGTAGTGGCCATTCGCTATTACTCAAAGAAGGTCCACGTTTGATTATGCAGCTTAAGACGCCTTCTGAGATGAAACCAAAAACAGAACCATTTTGCTCTACACTTAAGAATAGAAATGCAGGGGTGCCTGGGTGGCTCAGTCGGTAGAGCGTCCGACTTCGGCTCAGGTCATGATCTCGCAGTCTGTGAGTTCGAGCCTCGCGTCGGGCTCTGTGCTGACAGCTCAGAGCCTGGAGCCTGCTTCGGATTCTGTGTCTCCCTCTCTCTCTGCCCCTCCCTGCTCATGCTCTGTCTCTGTCTCAAAATAAATAAACATTAAAAGAATAGAAATGCAGACATTTTAATTAGAATAAAAAGAATAGCACCATTAGCAAATAACTCTAGCATGAAAAAATGAATGAGAGCAAAAGAATTCAATGTGACTTTTTTCATGTTGCTCTGTGTATTATCTAAAATCTATAAATTGAGTTTGTTTTGACCATGTTTGAAAGCAAGTAGAGTCATAGCTCTTTCATTTATTTATATTGTCTGCTGATAAATACATTTACATCATCTTTATAGACAACATATTAAGACAGTGTTTTTCTATATTATTAGCAAGAATTTTAAGCCTTTCCATGTTCTTAACACTAAGTTTCTCTACTAGATGGTAAGCTGCATCACTGGCAGGAAATTTTTTTCGAAGTACTTAGACTGTGTACTTTGGAGAGAGAGCAAGTAATAAAGAGAGAAAGGTACAGATGAAGAGGACAGAGATAACAAGGGCTAGAAAAACAAATAGGAGTGCAACAAACTTATTTTTAGCATTACTCAGTAGGGTGACATTCTAAAATGTTATAAGCATTTAGAATATTTCTGGTAACTCAGATAAATAAGTTTATATAAATCAGATGAATAAGCTTCTATATTTTGAAAGTTACATACAATTTAAAGATCTTAAAATAGAGAAGACAATGCCAGATATCTCATCTTTAAAACAGAAGACATTGGAGATGTTATCCATGAATTGTTTTTTTTTAACCAAAAAAAAAAAAAGACATTAATCTTTTTGTACTTCCAAATATGACAGAAAAAAGCCCTCAATTTATAGATTTTAGAGAAATGTGCATGGCAAGTAGTTCTTTCATCCACATCGGGTCAAAGCTTATCTGTAGTTAATCAATTAAGTGTATGTGGAAAAATATTGTATTTGGTGGCCAGTCTGGAATGGATTAGACCAGTTTTATACAAGATGAAGAATGAACTGTCCATGAGTGAGGGAAGCAGCAGAGCCTGCGATGCACCAAATATCACATGAATTTGTTTCCATTTTTTCTCCATGTTTACTCTCAGAAAAACCTTTGGAGGCAGGTGTCGTGATGAGCCAGGAGTTATTTTCCAGCCTTTACACGTGTTGTGCCACTTGCAGAATTAAAATTTTAATTCAAGTCTGTCATTTATTCATCAAGCATTTCTCAACTATAAACAACGGGCTGAGGCCCTTACTACAAGATTCGCGAGTCCGTGTTCTTCCCCACTCAACTGCAGAGACATGTAGCACAGGACAGGTTCGAGAGCAAATGACTAAGGCTATGAAGATGAAAGAGCAGTAGACACAGAAACAGTAACAGGAGCATCTAGGAAGGAAACATTCTGATGATGTCAGACTCATTTAATAGAGGCTTTAGCAGAGATGAAGCTGCAAAGACTGTGAGGATGATAGGGAGGCAAGGATGTGCTGGATAAATAGAAATAATTGGTAATATGAGTATTAGGAAACAAAGTGTCAGAATTTTAGAACTGGTCACCCGAGACCTCATCTCACTCGGCCAGCTTCTCCTTCCGTACCCTGCAGCCAGAGACCCAGCATTGAGAGAACGAGAATGTCCATACCAGACAGCAGAGTCCTGACTCCTGACTGGGGTTCTTTCAATGGCCTGGTCTGACTTCCAGAAGCCTCCATGGGTCTGGGCCCCAAACAGGACACATGTCCTCTCATTTTTGACATGGAATGTGAGACAAGAGTTTTAGGGAAGAAGAAAATGTTTTGATGGATCACTTACTGTATAAATTGAACACACAGGAGAAGCATCAACAGAGGGAAGAAAATGAGAAATGAACTGTTAGGGCGGTATCGGATTTCTGAGTCCTCTTGCTACAAGTCACCATGGAAACCACCTGTGGAAATTCTACTCCCACTTAAGCTTCTAGTTAAGAGTCTCATTCTCTATGAAACCTTCCTAGAGTCTCTAGGTAGAAGTCACTATTCTTCCTCAGTATCTCAAACGTGTTGTTCACTCCAACAAAGTCCAACTCTGATGACACCATTTTATGGATACTTGTTTTTCTCATTTAGTTGTGATCTCTGCTGCCCGTAGGCAGTACATGAGCCATCTCGGTGTCTCTCGTGTTTAGCCCAGTACCTAGCACCAACTACATGCTCAGCTACACTGAGGAGATTAGATTGAATCAAAGGAGATCTGTGATAAATGACAATGAATGTGCCTAAGAGGGACAAAATAGAAAAAATAAAAGGATGGCAGTAATAGTGACAGGCTTCCAACACCTTCCTCAACAGGACCTTCCTCGAGAGTTTGCAGCAGGGAGGTGGTCACGCATCCTTTCCCTTCTTACATTTTTAAACTTAATATTTTTGATAAATTGTTCTTTTTTAATATTTATCTATTTTTTTATTTTTTTAATGTTTATTTATTTTTGAGAGAGAGAGAGAGAGAGACAGAGCACAAGCAGGGGAGGGGCAGAGAGAGGGAGACACAGAATCCAAAGCAGGCTCCAGGTTCTGAGCTGTCAGCACAGAGCCCGACGCGGGCTTGAACTCACCGTGAGATCGTGATCTGAGCCGAAGTTGGACGCTCAACCGACTGAGCCACCCAGGCGCCCCTATTTATCTATTTTTGAGCAGGGGAGGGACAGACAGAGAGGGAGACAGAATCCCAAGCAAGTTCCGGGTGTCAGCACTGAGCCTGATGCAAGGCTCGATCTCACAAACCGTGAGATCATAACCTGAGCTGAAATCAGAGTCAGATGATTAACTCACTGAGCCATCCAGGCGCCCTAAGCATTTATATCAAGGCAAAATGTTGAAACATTTCTACTTAAAGTCCTTCATCCCATGGGTTTCAGAATAGCTCATGACTATTCTGGCCGACAACACTGCCATCCAGCCCTGTTTCAGAGCAATCAGAACTCACCGGCAGTACAGCAGGAAGTCAATGAAGAATGCTGGCTTGAGCCTGTTAACTAAAATGCCACCATGTGTTCACGAGTTTAACATTTCAGTGGGCGAGCAAGTAAGACGAGGAGGGAGGAAGAACACAGAGATGAGTCCTTTCGCATAATAAACTCTGCCTGAGAGTCATTTTTACACAACACATAAGATCAATCTTAGTTAATAACAAAGAAATGTTTTTTATTCCGCTGAGATTTCCCTGTACGCATATATATATATTTTAAATTTTGTTTAAACAATTTAGAGTTAAATTAACCAGATCAAATCAATGCAAAAAATATATACCAAGCTTGGTAATTTAATCATTTTAAGCAAAATGTCTAATCTAATATTTTTTATTTTTATTTTATTTTTAAGCTATAAAAAATAATGTAACCACATGGACATCCACCATTTGCTTTTAAAAACAAACATTTTACCTTATTTGTCTTTGATCATTTCTTTTTTATTTTTAAATGTTTGTTTATTTTTGAGACAGAGAATGAGCAGGGAAGGGACAGAGAGAGAGAGGGAGACACAGAATCAGAAGCAGGCTCAGGCTCTGAGCTGTCAGCATAGAGCCCGATGCGGGGCTGGAACCCATGAACCACAAGGTCATGACCTGAGCTGAAGTCGGCCGCTTAACCGACTGAGCCGCCCAGGTGCCCCACCTTTGATTGTTTCTTAAGAACCATAACATTATAGATAAAGTTGGAGTATCCTCGTTCCTTAGCCATATTTCCACTTCCTCTTCTTAGGGTCACATTTATTCCCTATGAATATTTTTATTATATTTTTTTCCTTATCCAAATAATGAAGTTTTTGATCCTGTTCATCATAAATATTTAATGTTATTTAAAACCAAATTTAAATTATATTGACCCTATGAGTAATAAATGAAAAAATAAAGGATGACATAAGCAATAAGGGAGATCATTTGATACAAATTTTAATTATGAATCGAATTAGTTCCCGCCAGCACCTGAAACCGCCATCTTGAAAACCACCTGAACATGTAATGGATAATATTTTCAAACTAGCAGCTTTATCACAATGCAGAGCTATTATTCATCTACTGATTTTTGTATTTCAGGGATGAAATCCAAAGGTAGGATCTTAAATTGAGGTTTTGTGGAAAATTTAGACTGTGATGATGTTCATACATATTTACCCCGTAGGCCCTTGATCAGTTGAAAGCATACAGAGGGCCAGCTTGCAAAATATAAACATGGAGCTGGCTGAAGCGAGTGTAGAAATCCAGGAAGGAAAGTGCCAAAACAAGCGACATGATCCTGACAGAAAGCAGCGAGAGGGAATTTTTAGTACATCTCGGTATCCAAATGCCGATTTCATTGTATTGTTTTAACTTCCAGCTTCTCGTTCTGGGGCTTTCATGCTTTCTGACTCTGCTGTGTAGTAAGGCCCATCTAGTCAGAGCAACCACACTTCTTAGTAATCACAGAGTCACCCTCGGTTTATTGAATATGTTTTCCAGCTTAATGAGCAAGAGCATACATAATGCTAATGAGGGATTTTTGCTTCCAGATACTTTCAAAAATGTATATGAGTAAGAAGAATTGTTTACTTTGATTATTTTAAGATGTAAATGCAGCTGCTTCAAAAGGGAAAAAATAATCGTGGGGAAAATGCAAACATGATACACGAACATGGAACTCAAGTTAAATCCCATTTCAACGATTCTCTATATTGAAGAGAGCCGTGTGGCCACGGCTGCCTTGGAGGGAGCGTTGCTTGCTCTCTAAGGCAGCAAGTATTAATAGGTACTGCTGCCAGTTTTGTTGCAGTCATCTTAAATCAGTCCTGGAACCGGGCAGGGTGCACATTACTACAAAGAATCGTTCTCCTTCAGCTGCAAGTAAGGATGCTTACGTGATTTCGCTGTCATGATGGAACTGTTTGCCCTGTCCCAGCAGCAAAGAAAACTCCCTACCAGGAAATCATGTCTTCCTGAGTCCACACACAGCTGCCTGGCTGCTCCTCTCATCAGTTTCCTCTTTGGAACACAACGCAGGTCAGGAAAAAAGCAGGAAAGGGTAGAGCAGGAAGGGCATGCTGGTGACATTTGTGCCTTAGTACCTCACTGGAATATGCCTCCAGTATGAAACCATTAAGCTCCACGGATTCTTCCTTTTCTTCATTGGAGCAAACACCGCTGCCCTGGGTTTTCCTTGCTACCCGCCCCCCAGTTTACAGCAATAGCCTGGTGATTCGTCCCTCTGCCTGCACTCCCCTGGAGTGTAATCTTCCTAAAACACCCCTTCCATCATGTTGACCTTCTCATCACCCTGTGCTCAGAAAGCTTTCAGGACTCCTCATTGTGGAGAAGATAAAGGCCACTCCTTAGATGGAATTGAGCCCCTTCACAATCTGTCTAGAGGGTTGTATCCTGCCGCTTGGGATGAGAAGAGTTCGGTCCAATCAGATTGATCTATTTGCAGTTCTGCAGCTCCCCAGCTCCCTGGTAGGGTCTGCCCCCACTTCGAAGTTTCCCCACTTCGTTTGCTCTATCAGTTTTGTTAAATCTTACTCACCTTTGGGGCTAGTTCAGTTTCTACGTTTTTCCTCCCAGTCTTGGAGCATTAAGGAAGTTGGAGCTAAGTGCCCGGCACACCGAAGCCCTCCACAGTTTCACACCCTCTCCCATCGCTCTATCTTGGTTTTACTTGGTGAATCACTTCTGCTGCCTGCTCTGCCAATGATGTTTTTGTATCAGTGCATTTCATCACCTGTCCCTGTCACCTGACACCACGTATGTGTCACCTGTACCGTGTGGAGAAAAGCCTTTTAGTGCGTGTCATTGAATAATTTACATTAAACAGGAATATTAAATTCCTTCTTTTTTTTTAAATAATTTATTGTCAAATTGGTTTCCATACAACACCCAGTGCTCAGCCCAACAAGTGCCCTCCTCTGTGCCCATCACCCACTCTCCACCCTCCCACATCCCCTCACCCTCAGTTTGTTCTTAGTCTTTGAGAGTCTCATATGTTTTGTCTCCCTCCCTCTCTGTGTCTTTTTTCTTTTCCCCTCTTCCCCCCCCATGGTTTTCTGTTAAGTGTCTCAAAATCCACCTATGCGTGGAAACATATGGTATCTGTCTTTCTCTGACTGACTTATTTCACTTAGCATAATACCCTCCAGCAGGGAAATACAAATCAAAACCCACTGGGATACCACCTCACACTGGTTAGAGTGGCTAAAATGAATACATCAGGAAACTATACATGCTGGCGAGGATGTGGAGAAGCAGGCACCCTCCTACACTGTTGGTGGGAATGCACACTAGTGCAGCCTCTCTGGAAAACGGTGTGGAGGTTCCTCAAAAAAAAAAAGGAATATTAAATTCCTTTTAATGGAATGAAGGGAAGAAGAAAAGGTATGACTGGAGCCAGAATAGTTGAGGTTGCTCAATAAGCTATGCAAGCTGTCTGCTTTAGAAAAGAGCTAAGGAACTTTCTGAGTCCTCCCAGACCCAGTGCACCAGAATTTCTCTTGTGAATCGTACATATACTAAATTAGAAAATTCTTAGTCTTCGAGAGTGAGGAAGAGTATTTTCTCTAAGTGCAGCTCACCACATCTCCGTATCAGAACCCCTGCAGCACTTTTGACAACTCCCATTAGTTACTGCAGCCTCATGTCGGGTCCTAACTGTAAATCTCTGGGTAGGAGCCCAAAGTTGAAATATTCCACAGAAGATTTTTCTTTGCATCCAAAATTAGAAAGAAACCACTGAGCCAAAAGTTAAGATGACCATATTTATTGGGTAACTACAACTCTTCAGAAACTTTATTAAGCAATTCACATGCACATTCCATTTAATCCCACAATCCTGAATTAGTATCTCCATTTTCACAAGCTCAGGGAGGTTAAGTAACTCGTTCAATGCCATATAGCTAGTACATGATCAAGCCTCAATTAATCCAAGTCTATCTGATACTAAACTCCAGGCTTAGTCACGTTCCCCATCTACCTTTATTGTACTAGACATTATTTAAATACATGGCCATCAGTCTTTTATCCAGAAATTGTGCCACCTTTTCAATATGTGATTCTGTTTTGAAAGTTCTGACACCACCCCAAGGATGGATCTCTTGCTCAGTTTTTCTTCATTCAGATACCATTGACTATTTATTGCCCTCGGCTTTTTCTCATATTCTTAAGACCTTCCATCTCATAAAGCAACTTCTATAGTTTACCTTCTTATAAAGAGATAGATATTAATAGCAACGAAGCTTTTTCCACGTACAAGATAACCCTGGTCCCCCTTGAAAAACCTGATTGTAGTCCTTGGTAATTTGTCTAGAGAAGGGCCTTATTCCTTCCTCCTAGATTTCCAAACTAAAAGGATTGCCCTTCTCAAATTTAAAAATAAAAAAAAAAAAACAGACAACAACCAAATACCAAGCTGACGTACATCGCCTGAGTAACAATATAGTAGACTTACTAGTATTACCTTGTCGTCATGCTTTTTCAGCTCCGTATAGAGGATTTTTGTTTTCAGTGTGTTTTCATATCTCTTATTTCATTTTTTCCCTCACAACATGGTCATTCCTGAATTGCAGTTTCTTTACAGATAAAATAATTATAATCACATTCCATCAAAAGGAGTGACATGAGAGTTAATGAGTAAATGGGCTTAAAGTATCACAAGAGTCTTGAATGAAAAGTACACACTGTTTTCACTATTATTAATATAATGCAACTCATCCATTACAGTTCTGATGGAGAGCGGACAGTGGCTCTGACCTCATTTCTGGCCAGCCGGGAAGGATCTGCATAATACCAGAGACAGACAGGCTCAAGGGAAACAAACCAGTCAAGGTTCAGAACAACCCAGAAAGCCATCCACGCTGCAGTACAATTGGGTACTTTAAAACTGATTAGGGATGTTGTATGGACAAAATGTGGAATGGACGAGTCAAGGACCTTGGGAGAAGAACAAGTGACGGGCATGTTTAATAGATGAGACAAAATCTAGTGATATTGAAGGGCGACCCCAACCAGACACATGAATAGTAATTTGCTACCTGGCAGCTTTTGCATCCTCACGCTCCGGCGGACAGTGAGGCATTCCTAAACATAAGGGAAAGGTTTATTTAACTCATTGCAGAACACCCTGAAAGGAGCCATTTTAAGAGAGGAAGGAACTAAATTAATGCCTAGCCCCCAAAAATATTCATGAAATAATTATAAATGTATGTGAGTCATCATAGGCATCACCTTTTACTTCCTTTAATTTCGGTTCTTCACTCTTTCACTTCACTTTTTAATTATTGGATGTTTCTGTTCTTTCTTACAATTCAGAGAGCTAAGGTTTTCAGTCAATGTTAATTTTCTTTGAAGGATTTCAGAGGGTAGTATTTCCACATAGAGACCCTAAAATTATTATTTTCAATAGGGCTGATGCTTTTTCTTTATAGCCTAGAAGAAAAGAGATCTATGTAATCGCAGTGTCAAAATGTAAGACTGAGATAGGTTGGAAAAAAGAAGAAAAGGGAAGAAAATACAAAAACAAAACAAAAAAAAAAACTTAAAGGCATCCATACAGTTCTCAGCCTTACAAATCCTTGGCTCACATAAAATACTTGTGACATGCTGTAATTAACTAGTTACTACTCTCAGAATGAATAATAATGCAATTATTTGTCAAAAGCAATGAAGAAAGGGTAGTTTCTGTTTTTAAAAATATCTGCCTTTCATTTCTGTAGAAAGAAAAACCCTGGATTAATTTACATAAGCTGCTAAAGCACGGAGTGACCTGCAATTTCACCATTGCACTGTATGATAATTCTGCACCTTTTTATCGGAGCCTTATATTTTTCAATGGTTTGAAACAGCACTAAACTGACAAGTCACTACCATGCTTAAATTATACTGTTCTTAAAACTGCCACCCAAATGCCATAAAATGTAAGTAGTACCCTGCACAGGGAAACACGTCCTTTTCACAACTGCACTTTGATGCCATTGAGGCCCCTAAGGGCTAGTGCTCCGTCTCTTTTGTCTGTGGGGCACAAATTAAAGGAAGGAGGTAGGTGACCTTTTTCAAAGGCCAGGTAGCACAGAGTTGGGTGAGAGTTTATATGAACATATCACTGGTTCTTTCTCTACATATTAATGTCTAGACAATGACTGTTTCTCTTTAACTTCATCCAAGTCCGTCTTGCCATTCTCTCAGTAATTCATTCAACTATCATTTTGATAACTTGCTATGATGTCCTCCACCAGGTTTCAGAAATTTGAAGGTAAAAATATACATTGTCCTTAAGAAAGCTGCAGAAAGTGAATGTATAAACTAATAAATGGCACGTCAACTATGCAGTAAATCCACCGCAGAGCCCACTCTCCACACATGGACACAAATTCATTCACTCATATCAACACACAAAATGTTTCTACCCTATGAATCCGAACTTCCAAAAATCCCAAGCTCTTTTTTTTTAAAAACATTGATTTTTTTTGAGAGACAGAGTGTGAGCAGGGGAAGGGGCAGAGAGAAAGTGAGACCCAGAATCCAAAGCAGGCTCCAGGCTCTGGACTGCCAGCACGGAGCCCAATGTGGGGCTCGAACCCACAACTGTGAGATCATGACCTGAGCTGAAGTCAGATGCCTAACTGACTGAGCACCGAGGTGCCCCCCAAGCTCTTAAAAGTTTGGAACAGCGACTTGGAGAAGATGTGGTACTAAAACTTACAACTTCGGTAGTGTCGTTTACAGTGTATGTTTGTGTGCATGTGTGTGTGTGTGTCTATGCAGGTGTTTTTATAAAAAGCAGAAACACTTTTAAGTAGAATTTTGTCAAGGAAGGATATGATAGTCTAAGCAATTGATGCCTTCAGTAGCAAAATTGATTCAGTACATATAAACTTGTTATTCGTTGTAATAACCAGGTGTTAGTTCAGAATGTCTTCAAATGATATTTACTGATACATCCTTATGATACTAAAAAGTCAGGATCACTTGTTTGGGAAGTCAGATCTAAGACTCAGTGTGATTTTAAATTCATAAAATCATGATAATATTCTAAGAGTAGACATAGTCTTATTCTTTCAAGTCCTGTTCATCCAAGGTATTCTTTTAATTAGTAAATAGTAGGAGTTTGGATCTGCCTTATTTTTCTTTGTACTGAACAATACATAGAACAGTATAGTTTCTGATATCAAACTGTTGATACTGGAAGTTGGATTCTATGTGACTTCTCCAAGCTTCAGTTGTCTCCTATATAGATGAAGATAATAATAGTAGCTATCTCATAAAGACAGAAAGATGAAAAAGGTAGCTGCATAAAGCACATAGCACGGGGCATCTGGGTGACTCAGTCGGTTGAGCATCTAACTCTTGATTTAGGCTCAGGGCATGATCCAGGGTCACAGGCTCATGCTGGCATAGATAGCCTGCTTAAGATTCTCTCTCTCTCCCTCTGCCTCTTCCCCACTTGTGCTTGCTCTCTCTCTCTCTCTCTCAAATAAAATATAATAATAATAAAATATAATAATAATAATAAGCATATAACACTGGGACAGGCACTATCATTAAGATAATATTATTTTTGTCATTATTTGATCTCAGTGAGAACGTTTAATATCTGCCTAGAAATTATTTTCCTATCCTATGTCTGTTTATAGTAATGATAATTTATATTAATTTTATCTTTCTTTAAAATGTACAATCATGTCACTATGTTTATTAATTTCATTTATTTATCTATTAACATGTAGTTATTGAATGATGAGTGTATACAAGGTATTGGGTGGGGCAGGGAATACAAGGATAATTTAGCTATGCTACCAATAGAGTTTCAGACTGTGGTCCTGGAATCCTACATGGTTTTCTAACTAAGTTTAATAAACTCGGACACAAAAAATAACTTGAAGATACCCGCAAAACCCTTGTTATATAATTTACTCTTTAGATAGATGACAAAACATGGCTTCCTCTCTGTTACGCTGCTAGTAACAGATAATTATTTTGGTGTCTTTCAAGGAGATAGTCCCCAAAAATCTAACACAACAACAGTAAACTAGCTTGAAGGTAAATAGAACCAACTTTTAAAAAGTAAACAATGTCAGTATCCTCCATCTCTCTTGTTTACTACAAATGATTAAGAAGAACAAGGCTGATCTACAAAGCAGACTTCTCCAAATCCACTGTGAAAAGGACCAAAAAGTCTTTGAACATGTAAGCAGCTCCCGATCTCAGATTTTTCAGATGCCAAGAACCGGCCCACGTGGCAATGTTGTGATCTCAGGAGCAACATCACGGCCGAGGCCAGAACGCCACTCCCCAGTGACTTAAGCATTTGGAGATGGTTACCGTCTGTCTTAGTTGTTTGTTCCTAAATAGGTGAAAGTAAAAATAACCAAGTGTTCCTAAAGCAATTCTCTTACAAAAAAATGAAAAAAAAATAAAAGTTAAGTGCATTAGCACAATTTCTGCCAGCACTTTTCGCAGAGAACTAGGTAATTCTGATACAGATGGTCCAAGGATACACTCTGAGAAGCACTGGTGTGTAGAAACCCTCTCTCGCTTACTCAACACATGGATCAAGCAGTGATTCCCAGGAAGTGAATCTGGTGCCAGGCGGACTGCGTAAGAGGGCGGAATCGTAGTCTCTCCCCAAAGTTCCTAGGGCCCAGAAACCTGTTGATAATTCGTATGTTTACAGTTTTCTGGGATATTCTAATACACAGCCAATGGTGAGTGGAAAGGGGCTATATTTTGCTTTAAACACATCCGTAGTAGGTCCTTATTCCACAGTTTACTAGCTCTCTGACCTTATAGTTGCTCTATCATTGATCTATAAAATAGCTGTTGTAAAGATTAAATAAAGCAATGCGTGTTAAGAACCAGCATGTAGTAAGCTCTTCGTTATTGTTATCATTATATGCCCAGCTCTAAGTAAGATATACAGAAGTAAAATGTGTGCTTCCCACTTCAAGAAGCATATATCTATTTAGAAAAATAATGTAAATATTAATGGAAATTTAAAATATGAATTTATATTCTAAAGCAATAACATATTTACACACATGTAAAAAATACTCGAGTAACAAAGTCGATTGTAAAATACAAAAATTATAAGAACATAGGAAAAGTCATATAAAATTTGCTTTAAAATATTAATTAATTAATTAATTAATATTTTAAAGCAAATTTTATATGACTTTTCCTATGTTCTTATATTATAATTTTCTGTATTTTACAATCGACTTTGTTACTCGGAGTATTTTTTACATGTGTGTAAATATGTTATTGCTTTAGAATATAAATTCATATTTTAAATTTCCATTAATATTTACATTATTTTTCTAAATAGATTATATGCTTCTTGAAGTGGTGAAGCACACATTTTACTTCTGTATATCTTACTTAGAGCTGGGCATATAATGATAACAATAACGAAGAGCTTACTACATGCTGGGTTCTTAACACGCATTGCTTTATTTAATCTTTACAACAGCTATTTTATAGATCAATGATAGAGCAACTATAAGGTCAGAGAGCTAGTAAACTGTGGAATAAGGACCTACTAGGATGTGTTAAAGCAAAATATAGCCCCTTTCCTCTCACCATTGGCTGTGTATTAGAATTTCCAGAAAACTTGTAAACATACGAATTATCAACAGGTTTCTGGGCCCTAGGAACTTTGGGGGTAGAGACTACGATTCGCCCTCTTACGCAGTCCGCCTGGCACCAGATTCACTTCCGGGAATCACTGCTTGATCCATGTTTTAGTAAAGCGAGAGGGTTTGTCTACACACCAGTGCTTCTCAGAGTGTAGTCCTTGGACCATCTGTATCAGAATTACCTAGTTCTCTGCGAAAAGTGCTGGCAAGAAATTGTGCTAATGCACTTAACTTTTATTTTTTTTTTCATTTTTTTGTAAGAGAATTGCTTTAGGAACACTTGGTATTTTACTTTCACCTTTTTAGGAACAAACAACTAAGACAGACGGTAACCATCTCCAAATGCTTAAGTCTCTGGGGAGTGGCGTTCTGGCCTCGCCGGGATGTTGCTCCTGAGATCACAAACATTGCCACGTGGGCCGGTTCTTGGCATCTGAAAAATCTGAGATCGGGAGCTGCTTACATGTTCAAAGACTTTTTGGTCCTTTTCACAGTGGATTTGGAGAAGTGCTTTTGTAGATCAGCCTTGTTCTTCTTAATCATTTGTAGTAAACAGAGAGAGGAGGATACTGACATTGTTTACTTTTTTAAAAGTTGGTTCTATTTACCTTCAAGCTAGTTTACTGTTGTTGTGTTAGATTTTTGGGGACTATCTCCTTGAAAGACACCAAAATAATTATCTGTTACTAGCAGCGTAACAGAGAGGAAGCCATGTTTTGTCATCTATCTAAAGAGTAAATTATATAACAAGGGTTTTGCGGGTATCTTCAAGTTATTTTTTGTGTCCGAGTTTATTAAACTTAGTTAGAAAACCATGTAGGATTCCAGGACCACAGTCTGAAACTCTATTGGTAGCATAGCTAAATTATCCTTGTATTCCCTGCCCCACCCAATACCTTGTATACACTCATCATTCAATAACTACATGTTAATAGATAAATAAATGAAATTAATAAACATAGTGACATGATTGTACATTTTTAAAGAAAGGATAAAATTAATATAAATTATCATTACTATAAACAGACATAGGATAGGAAAATAATTTCTAGGCAGATATTAAACGTTCTCACTGAGATCAAATAATGACAAAAATAATATTATCTTAATGATAGTGCCTGTCCCAGTGTTATATGCTTTATTATTATTATTATTATTATTATTATTATTATTATTTTATTTGAGAGAGAGAGAGAGAGAGCAAGCACAAGTGGGGAAGAGGGCAGAGGGAGAGAGAGAGAATCTTAAGCAGGCTATCTATGCTCAGCATGAGCCTGTGACCCTGGGATCATGCCCTGAGCCTAAATCAAGAGTTAGATGCTCAACCGACTGAGTCACCCAGATGCCCCAGTGCTATGTGCTTTATATGCAGCTACCTTTTTCATCTTTCTGTCTTTATGAGATAGCTACTATTATTATCTTCATCTTATAGAGGAGACAACTGAAGCTTGGAGAAGTCACATAGAATCCAACTTCCAGTATCAACAGTTTGCTATCAGAAACTATACTGTTCTATGTATTGTTCCAGTACAAAGAAAAATAAGGCAGATCCAACTCCTACTATTTACTAATTAAAAGAATACCTTGGATGAACAGGACTTGAAAGAATAAGACTAGGTCTACTCTTAGAATATTTATCATGATTTTATGAATTTAAATCACACTGAGTCTTAGTATCTGACTTCCCAAACAAGTGATCCTGACTTTTTAGTATCATAAAGATGTATCAGTAAATATTCATTTGAAGACATTCTGAACTAACACCTGGTTATTACAACGAATAACAAGTTTATATGTACTGAATCAATTTTGCTACTGAAGGCATCAATTGCTTAGACTATCATATCCTTCCTTGACAAAATTCTACTTAAAAGTGTTTCTGCTTTTTATAAAAACACCTGCATAGACACACACACACACACATGCACACAAACATACACTGTAAACGACACTTACCGAGTTGTAAGTTTTAGTACCACATCTTCTCCAAGTCGCTGTTTCCAAACTTTTAAGAGCTTGGGGGGCACCTCGGTGGCTCAGTCAGTTAGGCATCTGACTTCAGCTCAGGTCATGATCTCACAGTTGTGGGTTCGAGCCCCACATTGGGCTCCGTGCTGGCAGTCCAGAGCCTGGAGCCTGCTTTGGATTCTGGGTCTCTCTTTCTCTCTGCCCCTTCCCCTGCTCACACTCTGTCTCTCAAAATAAATCAATGTTTTTAAAAAAAAAAGAGCTTGGGATTTTGGAAGTTCGGATTCTATAGGGTAGAAACATTTTGTGTGTTGATATGAGTGAATGAATTTGTGTCCATGTGTGGAGAGTGGGCTCTGCGGTGGATTTACTGCATAGTTGACGTGCCATTTATTAGTTTATACATTCACTTTCTGCAGCTTTCTTAAGGACAATGTATATTTTTTACCTTCAAATTTCTGAAACCTGGTGGAGGACATCATAGCAAGTTATCAATAAATGATAGTTGAATGAATTACTGAGAGAATGGCAAGACGGACTTGGATGAAGTTAAGAGAACAGTCATTGTCTAGACATTAATATGTAGAGAAAGAACCAGTGATATGTTCATATAAACTCTCACCCAACTCTGTGCTACCTGGCCTTTGAAAAAGGTCACCTACCTCCTTCCTTTAATTTGTGCCCCACAGACAAAAGAGACGGAGCACTAGCCCTTAGGGGCCTCAATGGCATCAAAGTGCAGTTGTGAATAAGGACGTGTTTCCCTGTGCAGGGTACTACTTACATTTTATGGCATTTTGGGTGCAGTTTTTAAGAACAGTATAATTTAAGCATGGTAGTGACTTGTCAGTTAGTGCTGTTTCAAACCATGAAAAATATAAGGCTCCGATAAAAAGGTGGCAGAATTATCATACAGTGCAATGGTGAAATTGCAGGTCACTCCGTGCTTTAGCAGCTTATGTAAATTAATCCAGGGTTTTTTCTTTCTACAGAAATGAAAGGCAGATATTTTAAAAACAGAAACTACCCTTTCTTCATTGCTTATGACAAATAATTGCATTATTATTCATTCTGAGAGGAGTAACTAGTTAATTACAGCATGTCACAAGTATTTTATGTGAGCCAAGGATTTGTAAGGCTGAGAACTGTATGGATGCCTTTAAGTTTTTTTTTTTTGTTTTTGTTTTTGTATTTTCTTCCCTTTTCTTCTTTTTTCCAACCTATCTCAGTCTTTTGACATTTTGACACTGCGATTACATAGATCTCTTTTCTTCTAGGCTATAAAGAAAAAGCATCAGCCCTATTTGAAAATAATAATTTTAGGGGTCTCTATGTGGAAATACTACCCTCTGAAATCCTTCAAAGAAAATTAACATTGACTGAAAACCTTAGCTCCTGAATTGTAAGAAAGAACAGAAACATCCAATAATTTAAAAAGTGAAGTGAAAGAGTGAAGAACCGAAATTAAAGGAAGTAAAGGTGATGCCTATGATGACTCACATACATTTATAATTATTTCATGAATATTTTTTGGGGGCTAGGCATTAATTTAGTTCCTTGCCTCTCTTAAAATGGCTCCTTTCAGGGTGTTCTGCAATGAGTTAAATAAACCTTTCCCTTATGTTTAGGAATGCCTCACTGTCCGCCGGAGCGTGAGGATGCAAAAGCTGCCCAGGTAGCAAATTACTTATTCATGTGTCTGGTTGGGGTCGCCCTTCAATATCACTAGAATTTGTCTCATCTATTAAACATGCCCGTCACTTGTTCTTCTCCCAAGGTCCTTGACTCGTTCATTCCACATTTTGTCCATACAACATCCCTAATCAGTTTTAAAGTACCCAATTGTACTGCAGCGTGGATGGCTTTCTGGGTTGTTCTGAACCTTGACTGGTTTGTTTCCCTTGAGCCTGTCTGTCTCTGGTACTATTATGCAGATCCTTCCCGGCCTGGCCAGAAAATGAGGTCAGAGCCACTGTCCATGCTCTCCCATCAGAACTGTAATGGATGAGTTGCATTATATTAATAATAGTGAAAACAGTGTGTACTTTTCATTCAAGACTCTTGTGATACTTTAAGCCCATTTACTCATTAACTCTCATGTCACTCCTTTTGATGAATGTGATTATAATTATTTTATCTGTAAAGAAACTGCAATTCAGGAATGACCATGTTGTGAGGGAAAAAATGAAATAAGAGATATGAAAACACACTGAAAACAAAAATCTCTATACGGAGCGTGAAAAAGCATGGACGACAAGGTAATACTAGTAAGTCTACTATATTGTTACTCAGGCGATGTACGTCAGCTTGGTATTTTGTTGTTGTTGTCTGTTTTGTTTGTTTTTATTTTTAAATTTGAGAAGGGCAATCCTTTTAGTTTGGAAATCTAGGAGGAAGGAATAAGGCCCTTCTCTAGACAAATTACCAAGGACTACAATCAGGTTTTTCAAGGGGGACCAGGGTTATCTTGTACGTGGAAAAAGCTTCGTTGCTATTAATATCTATCTCTTTATAAGAAGGTAAACTATAGAAGTTGCTTTATGAGATGGAAGGTCTTAAGAATATTGAGAAAAAGCCGAGGGCAATAAATAGTCAATGGGTATCTGAATGAAGAAAAACTGAGCAAGAGATCCATCCTTGGGGTGGTGTCAGAACTTTCAAAAACAGAATCACATATTGAAAAGGTGGCACAATTTCTGGATAAAAGACTGATGGCCATGTATTTAAATAATGTCTAGTACAATAAAGGTAGATGGGGAACGTGACTAAAGCCTGGAGTTTAGTATCAGATAGACTTGGATTTAATTGAGGCTTGATCATGTACTAGCTATATGGCATTGAACGAGTTACTTAACCTCCCTGAGCTTGTGAAAATGGAGATACTAATTCAGGATTGTGGGATTAAATGGAATGTGCATGTGAATTGCTTAATAAAGTTTCTGAAGAGTTGTAGTTACCCAATAAATATTGGTCATCATTAACTTTTGGCTCAGTGGTTTCTTTCTAATTTTGGATGCAAAGAAAAATCTTCTGTGGAATATTTCAACTTTGGGCTCCTACCCAGAGATTTACAGTTAGGAGACCCGACATGAGGCTGCAGTAACTAATGGGAGTTGTCAAAAGTGCTGCAGGGGGTTCTGATACGGAGATGTGGTGAGCTGCACTTAGAGAAAATACTCTTCCTCACTCTCGAAGACTAAGAGATTTTCTAATTTAGTATATGTACGATTCACAAGAGAAATTCTGGTGCACTGGGTCTGGGTAGGACTCAGAAAGTTCCTTAGCTCTTTCTAAAGCAGACAGCTTGCAATAGCTTATTGAGCAACCTCAACTATTCTGGCTCCAGTCATACCCTTTTCTTTCTTCCCTTCATTCCATTAAAAGGAATTTAATATTCCTTTTTTTTTTTTTGAGGAACCTCCACACCGTTTTCCAGAGAGGCTGCACTAGTGTGCATTCCCACCAACAGTGTAGGAGGGTGCCTGCTTCTCCACATCCTCGCCAGCATGTATAGTTTCCTGATGTATTCATTTTAGCCACTCTAACCAGTGTGAGGTGGTATCCCAGTGTGGTTTTGATTTGTATTTCCCTGCTGGAGGGTATTATGCTAAGTGAAATAAGTCAGTCAGAGAGACAGATACCATATGTTTCCACGCATAGGTGGATTTTGAGACACTTAACAGAAAACCATGGGGGAGGGGAAGAGGGGAAAAGAAAAAAGACACAGAGAGGGAGGGAGACAAAACATATGAGGACTCTCAAAGACTAAGAACAAACTGAGGGGTGAGGGGGATGTGGGAGGGTGGAGAGTGGGTGATGGGCACAGAGGAGGGCACTTGTTGGGCTGAGCACTGGGTGTTGTATGGAAACCAATTTGACAATAAATTATTTAAAAAAAAAGAAGGAATTTAATATTCCTGTTTAATGTAAATTATTCAATGACACGCACTAAAAGGCTTTTCTCCACACGGTACAGGTGACACATACGTGGTGTCAGGTGACAGGGACAGGTGATGAAATGCACTGATACAAAAACATCATTGGCAGAGCAGGCAGCAGAAGTGATTCACCAAGTAAAACCAAGATAGAGCGATGGGAGAGGGTGTGAAACTGTGGAGGGCTTCGGTGTGCCGGGCACTTAGCTCCAACTTCCTTAATGCTCCAAGACTGGGAGGAAAAACGTAGAAACTGAACTAGCCCCAAAGGTGAGTAAGATTTAACAAAACTGATAGAGCAAACGAAGTGGGGAAACTTCGAAGTGGGGGCAGACCCTACCAGGGAGCTGGGGAGCTGCAGAACTGCAAATAGATCAATCTGATTGGACCGAACTCTTCTCATCCCAAGCGGCAGGATACAACCCTCTAGACAGATTGTGAAGGGGCTCAATTCCATCTAAGGAGTGGCCTTTATCTTCTCCACAATGAGGAGTCCTGAAAGCTTTCTGAGCACAGGGTGATGAGAAGGTCAACATGATGGAAGGGGTGTTTTAGGAAGATTACACTCCAGGGGAGTGCAGGCAGAGGGACGAATCACCAGGCTATTGCTGTAAACTGGGGGGCGGGTAGCAAGGAAAACCCAGGGCAGCGGTGTTTGCTCCAATGAAGAAAAGGAAGAATCCGTGGAGCTTAATGGTTTCATACTGGAGGCATATTCCAGTGAGGTACTAAGGCACAAATGTCACCAGCATGCCCTTCCTGCTCTACCCTTTCCTGCTTTTTTCCTGACCTGCGTTGTGTTCCAAAGAGGAAACTGATGAGAGGAGCAGCCAGGCAGCTGTGTGTGGGACTCAGGAAGACATGATTTCCTGGTAGGGAGAGTTTTCTTTGCTGCTGGGACAGGGCAAACAGTTCCATCATGACAGCGAAATCACGTAAGCATCCTTACTTGCAGCTGAAGGAGAACGATTCTTTGTAGTAATGTGCACCCTGCCCGGTTCCAGGACTGATTTAAGATGACTGCAACAAAACTGGCAGCAGGTACCTATTAATACTTGCTGCCTTAGAGAGCAAGCAACGCTCCCTCCAAGGCAGCCGGTGGCCACACGGCTCTCTTCAATATAGAGAATATCGTTGAAATGGGATTTAACTTGAGTTCCATGTTCGTGTATCATGTTTGCATTTTCCCCACGATTATTTTTTCCCTTTTGAAGCAGCTGCATTTACATCTTAAAATAATCAAAGTAAACAATTCTTCTTACTCATATACATTTTTGAAAGTATCTGGAAGCAAAAATCCCTCATTAGCATTATGTGTATGCTCTTGCTCATTAAGCTGAAAACATATTCAATAACCGAGGGTGACTCTGTGATTACTAAGAAGTTTGGTTGCTCTGACTAGATGGGCCTTACTACACAGCAGAGTCAGAAAGCATGAAAGCCCCAGAACGAGAAGCTGGAAGTTAAAACAATACAATGAAATCGGCATTTGGATACCGAGATGTACTAAAAATTCCCTCTCGCTGCTTTCTGTCAGGATCATGTCGCTTGTTTTGGCACTTTCCTTCCTGGATTTCTACACTCGCTTCAGCCAGCTCCATGTTTATATTTTGCAAGCTGGCCCTCTGTATGCTTTCAACTGATCAAGGGCCTACGGGGTAAATATGTATGAACATCATCACAGTCTAAATTTTCCACAAAACCTCAATTTAAGATCCTACCTTTGGATTTCATCCCTGAAATACAAAAATCAGTAGATGAATAATAGCTCTGCATTGTGATAAAGCTGCTAGTTTGAAAATATTATCCATTACGTTGTTCAGGTGGTTTTCAAGATGGCGGTTTCAGGTGCTGGCGGGAACTAATTCGATTCATAATTAAAATTTGTATCAAATGATCTCCCTTATTGCTTATGTCATCCTTTATTTTTTCATTTATTACTCATAGGGTCAATATAATTTAAATTTGGTTTTAAAATAACATTAAATATTTATGATGACAGGATCAAAAACTTCATTATTTGGATAAGGAAAAAAATATAATAAAAATATTCATAGGGAATAATGTGACCCTAAGAAGAGGAAGTGGGAAATATGGCTAAGGAACGAGGATACTCCAACTTTATCTATAATGTTATGGTTCTTAAGAAACAATCAAAGGTGGGGCACCTGGGCGGCTCAGTCGGTTAAGCGGCCGACTTCAGCTCAGGTCATGACCTTGTGGTTCATGGGTTCCAGCCCCGCATCGGGCTCTATGCTGACAGCTCAGAGCCTGGAGCCTGCTTCAGATTCTGTGTCTCCCTCTCTCTCTCTGTCCCTTCCCTGCTCATTCTCTGTCTCAAAAATAAACAAACATTTTAAAAATAAAAAAGAAATGATCAAAGACAAATAAGGTAAAATGTTTGTTTCGTTAAAAGCAAATGGTGGATGTCCATGTGTTACATTATTTTTTATAGCTTAAAAATAAAATAAAAATAAAAATATTAGATTAGACATTTTGCTTAAAATGATTAAATTACCAAGCTTGGTATATATTTTTTGCATTGATTTGATCTGGTTTAATTTAACTCTAAATTGTTTAAACAAAATTTAAAATATATATATATATGCGTACAGGGAAATCTCAGCGGAATAAAATAACATTTCTTTGTTATTAACTAAGATTGATCTTATGTGTGTGTAAAAATGACTCTCAGGCAGAGTTTATTATGCGAAAGGACTCATCTCTGTGTTTCTTCCTCCCTCCTCGTCTTACTTGCTCGCCCACTGAAATGTTAAACTCGTGAACACATGGTGGCATTTTAGTTAACAGGCTCAAGCCAGCATTCTTCATTGACTTCCTGCTGTACTGCCGGTGAGTTCTGATTGCTCTGAAACAGGCTGGATGGCAGTGTTGTCGGCCAGGAATAGTCATGAGCTATTCTGAAACCCATGGGATGAAGGACTTTAAGTAGAAATGTTTCAACATTTTGCCTTGATATAAGATGCTTTAGGGCGCCTGGATGGCTCAGTGAGTTAATCATCTGACTCTTGATTTCAGCTCAGGTTATGATCTCACGGTTTGTGAGATCGAGCCTTGCATCAGGCTCAGTGCTGACACCGCGGAACTTGCTTGGGATTCTGTCTCCCTCTCTGTCTGTCCCTCCCCTGCTCAAAAATAGATAAATAGGGGCGCCTGGGTGGCTCAGTCGGTTGAGCGTCCAACTTCGGCTCAGATCACGATCTCACGGTGAGTTCAAGCCCCGCGTCGGGCTCTGTGCTGACAGCTCAGAACCTGGAGCCTGCTTTGGATTCTGTGTCTCCCTCTCTCTCTGCCCCTCCCCTGCTTGTGCTCTGTCTCTCTCTCTCTCTCTCTCAAAAATAAATAAACATTAAAAAAATAAAAAAATAGATAAATATTAAAAAAGAACAATTTATCAAAATATTAAGTTTAAAAATGTAAGAAGGGAAAGGATGCGTGACCACCTCCCTGCTGCAAACTCTTGAGGAAGGTCCTGTTGAGGAAGGTGTTGGGAAGCCTGTCACTATTACTGCCATCCTTTTATTTTTTCTATTTTGTCCTCTCTTAGGCACATTCATTGTCATTTATCACAGATCTCCTTTGATTCAATCTAATCTCCTCAGTGTAGCTGAGCATGTAGTTGGTGCTAGGTACTGGGCTAAACACGAGAGACACCGAGATGGCTCATGTACTGCCTACGGGCAGCAGAGATCACAACTAAATGAGAAAAACAAGTATCCATAAAATGGTGTCATCAGAGTTGGACTTTGTTGGAGTGAACAACACGTTTGAGATACTGAGGAAGAATAGTGACTTCTACCTAGAGAGTCTAGGAAGGTTTCATAGAGAATGTGACTCTTAACTAGAAGCTTAAGTGGGAGTAGAATTCCACAGTGGTTTCCATGGTGACTTGTAGCAAGAGGACTCAGAAATCCGATACCGCCCTAACAGTTCATTTCTCATTTTCTTCCCTCTGTTGATGCTTCTCCTGTGTGTTCAATTTATACAGTAAGTGATCCATCAAAACATTTTTCTTCTTCCCTAAAACTCTTGTCTCACATTCCATGTCAAAAATGAGAGGACATGTGTCCTGTTTGGGGCCCTGACCCATGGAGGCTTCTGGAAGTCAGACCAGGCCATTGAAAAACCCCAGTCAGGAGTCAGGATCTGCTGTCTGGTATGGACATTCTCGTTCTCTCAATGCTGGGTCTCTGGCTGCAGGGTACGGAAGGAGAAGCTGGCCGAGTGAGATGAGGTCTCGGTGACCAGTTCTAAAATTCTGACACTTTGTTTCTCTAATACTCATATTACCAATTATTTCTATTTATCCAGCACATCCTTGCCTCCCTATCATCCTCACAGTCTTTGCAGCTTCATCTCTGCTAAGCCTCTATTAAATGAGTCTGACATCATCAGAATGTTTCCTTCCTAGATGCTCCTGTTACTGTTTCTGTGTCTACTGCTCTTTCATCTTCAAAGCCTTAGTCATTTGCTCTCGAACCTGTCCTGTGTCCACTGTCTCTGCAGTTGAGTGGGAAGAACACGGACTCGCGAATCTTGTAGTAAGGGCTCAGCCCGTTGTTTATAGTTGAGAACTGCTTGATGAATAAATGACAGACTTGAATTAAAATTTTAATTCTGCAAGTGGCACAACACGTGTAAAGGCTGGAAAATAACTCCTGGCTCATCACGACACCTGCCTCCAAAGGTTTTTCTGAGAGTAAACATGGAGAAAAAATGGAAACAAATTCATGTGATATTTGGTGCATCGCAGGCTCTGCTGCTTCCCTCACTCATGGACAGTTCATTCTTCATCTTGTATAAAACTGGTCTAATCCATTCCAGACTGGCCACCAAATACAATATTTTTCCACATACACTTAATTGATTAACTACAGATAAGCTTTGACCCGATGTGGATGAAAGAACTACTTGCCATGCACATTTCTCTAAAATCTATAAATTGAGGGCTTTTTTCTGTCATATTTGGAAGTACAAAAAGATTAATGTCTTTTTTTTTTTTGGTTAAAAAAAAAAGCAATTCATGGATAACATCTCCAATGTCTTCTGTTTTAAAGATGAGATATCTGGCATTGTCTTCTCTATTTTAAGATCTTTAAATTGTATGTAACTTTCAAAATATAGAAGCTTATTCATCTGATTTATTATAAACTTATTTATCTGAGTTACCAGAAATATTCTAAATGCTTATAACATTTTAGAATGTCACCCTACTGAGTAATGCTAAAAATAAGTTTGTTGCACTCCTATTTGTTTTTCTAGCCCTTGTTATCTCTGTCCTCTTCATCTGTACCTTTCTCTCTTTATTACTTGCTCTCTCTCCAAAGTACACAGTCTAAGTACTTCGAAAAAAATTTCCTGCCAGTGATGCAGCTTACCATCTAGTAGAGAAACTTAGTGTTAAGAACATGGAAAGGCTTAAAATTCTTGCTAATAATATAGAAAAACACTGTCTTAATATGTTGTCTATAAAGATGATGTAAATGTATTTATCAGCAGAGACAATATAAATAAATGAAAGAGCTATGACTCTACTTGCTTTCAAACATGGTCAAAACAAACTCAATTTATAGATTTTAGATAATACACAGTAGCAACATGAAAAAAGTCACATTGAATTCTTTTGCTCTCATTCATTTTTTCATGCTAGAGTTATTTGCTAATGGTGCTATTCTTTTTATTCTAATTAAAATGTCTGCATTTCTATTCTTTTAATGTTTATTTATTTTTGAGACAGAGACAGAGCATGAGCAGGGAGGGGCAGAGAGAGAGGGAGACACAGAATCCGAAGCAGGCTCCAGGCTCTGAGCTGTCAGCACAGAGCCCGACGCGAGGCTCGAACTCACAGACTGCGAGATCATGACCTGAGCCGAAGTCGGACGCTCTACCGACTGAGCCACCCAGGCACCCCTGCATTTCTATTCTTAAGTGTAGAGCAAAATGGTTCTGTTTTTGGTTTCATCTCAGAAGGCGTCTTAAGCTGCATAATCAAACGTGGACCTTCTTTGAGTAATAGCGAATGGCCACTACAATACAGGCACACAATATGTTTTTTAAGAAAGGGTTTTGAATTACTTATAAGAGATGAAATCCTTTTAATGAAACCAATAATCTGTTGACTATACAAACACTAGGGTCATCATTAGTTATGCTCTGAAACTGGGAAATTGATTCATTATTTTAATTTCTTGTGATTATGTATTATATATAGTATATAGTAGGGGTTTTATTTTATTTTTGCCCTTCTGTATATCCATTTCATGAATTGTCAATCTTCTATCTTAAGCAAACTATATTACAAACTCATTGAATTCAAAACAATAGTTCTTATTATCTCATATTATCTTTTATATTTTTCAAACTAAGTATCCTTAAGTGTCACACCGTAAATAGGCATATGATAAAACATAGATAAATTCTATTTAAATAAATCAGCCTATAGTTGATTATAATTTAAATCATTGAGCAATAACTTTTGTTTGTGCTGTTGAATAGCATGTATTCTATACCTTTGTCACTTACAAACGATCTACGGAGACTTGACGGTTACCAGGCAGTCAGATTTGGGGCTTGCTGAGATCATTATCAAATACATATCAAGGCACCGACAGGAACAATGCCAACAATCCATACAGGATGCTTTTATTACTCCTCCAGATGTCGTATCAGTCAGGGGCCCCTTCAACATAAGCTGGAGTTTAAGCTTAATGTTAGCCCTAAATAAATGAACTGTTCTGTTCTCTAATTTGAGATTTTTCTAAAGTGAAAAAAGTACTTTTTAAATGTGAGGTTCCAATCAAGGTAACATAATATAATTAAAAATACATAAAACATCTAGGGGTGCCTGGGTGACTCAGTTGGTTAAGCATCTGACTCTTGATTTTGGCTCAGGTCATGATCTCACACTTGTGAGATCGAGCCCCGTATTGGGCTCCGTGCTGTGAGTGGAGCCTGCTTAAGTTTCTCTCTCTCTCTCTCTCTCTCTCTCACCCTCTACCTCTTCCCCACTAGTGCACTCTTAAAAAAAACACATAAAACATCTAGAAAGAAATGGGGATGATGTTAACTTTATATTCATACTCACATAGATCAGAGAGTAACTTGGATGACAAGAGATTCAAAATATTGTACTGGGAAAACTGTCAGTACATAAATTGGAATACCAAGGTATAGAAAAATTAGTAAATGTGTATACGAATTAAAAATTCTCTTTCCCAAACATAGATACAAAATTAGAGGCTCATCCAGAATTGGGACAGTAAGATGTTCAGAATCAAAAAGCAGCTAAAGGTATATACACACGTACTCTACACTATATGTCATCAGGGAAATGAAAGGGTCTCTGAATTGCTCTATTTCTCCTCTGCTCCCTTGAGTCAGTTCACAGCACAGCCCAGGTGATGCTTTTAAAATGGAAATGAGATCAGATCCTTTCCTTGCTCAAAACCCAGCAAAGCCACCCCGTCAACCTTAGAATAAAATCTATGGTTCTCACCATGGTTGACGAGGCTCTGCATAATCCGGCCCTTGACTACCTCTCCAATTTCATTTCTTGCCAACCTTCTCCACCCTTTTCATGCTCCAACCATACTTGCATGTCACTGCTTCCCGGACACACCACATGTGCTTCTGCCACCAGGGTATTTCACTTCTGCCCCCGGGATATTTCACTTCCTGTTCCCTCTGCCTGGCATGTTCTTCCACCAGATATTCGTATGGCTCAAATCTGACCTTTTCAGAGACGCCTTCTCTGACTACCCTATCAAAATCAGCACACTCCCATCTCTGAATCCTGACCTTATTGCATATTTGATTTTTAAAATTGCCTGTTTTCTCCACTTCAGTGTTTGCTGCGTGTAAACAGTGACTTTGTCTGCCTTGTCCACTGCTGTCTTCTTCAGGTCTAGAGCAATATCTGGCACGTGACAGGCACTCCATAAATACTTGTTGAAGAAATGAATAAGTAAATATACTTCTGACGTTAAAATAAAAGATACTTATATTTTAGTGATCTAGACAAAGTTCTGATTTGAATTCTATTGTGAATTAGATCAATACATATTATTTTGCTTTAATTATCAAGAAAAGTATTCATCAATCTTATATACAATAAATACTAATTTTTGTTAAAGGTTTAGCTCCTAGTGGATATGCAATAAATATTTGCTAAATATTTATTTAGCATGGAGTGCCACCATGTATAAGTCATTAGACATCGGTATTTAATTACAAAAAAGAAAAAAGGAAAAGAAAAAAAAAAGGACAAATGTCCCTGTTAGGTGGATTAAGTTATTTTAAACATGTTGATAGATTTCATGTCCCAAGGGTAAGTCTTCAGTAATCAGTGGGGGTGAAAGTCCACACAGTCTGACAGCCTTGGGCTTCATGCGGTGCATACAATTAGCCTTTTCATTATCTACATACAGTTTTGGCAATGAAATCCTTATTCTACAATTTCAATCTTTTCTATTCAGTATTTAAAATGGTTTGGGCTCCCTATCTGTCAGAATCTTCTTTTCTGAACAAAAACTCAAATCAGCTTTGTTCCTTTTAATGATTTTTTAATTTGTACCAACCTTTGTTATCACTCTCCTTAACATCACCAATCCCTTAAAGTATGAGTCAGTGTTTACTGCAGTGGGAGAGGATGATTGAAGGCTACTGTCTGCTCTAAGCCTTTTTCAATCAGGCAGTTTCTTCATCTTTAGGCGATTCAATTTATATGTCTAATTTAAGTAATCTGATCATTTGATCATTCCGATCTGAATTCCAATTATACTTATATCAACAGATCTATTTCATTTCAAAGACTCAGCAGCGACTACTGAAAACTAAGTAAACTTAGGTTTGTACTGGGTTGAAAGTGCTTTCTGTAGGTTCGAAAATGTAGATGGAACAAGGAGAAAAATGTATATTGATGCATTGCCTGTATTATAGGCAGCTATTACTAAATCATGAATTGGAGTCAGGAAGCGTGTTCAATACCGCATAAACATTTTGGAGTGCAAGACTTTGCCTTTTCAGACATTGTGACATGATTTTGACTATGGCTTCTGGAGACGACTAGTCAGAGGGCATACTCTGCAGTAAATGTGGATAATAAGCCAGCAAATGCAAAGCAGACAATACCTCCTTTGCTCAGCAAGATATCTTAGGCAACAGCAATGCTCTGCTTTCCTGATACATATGCGTGCCTCGGCAGACAGTATGTTGTCGGGGTGGTCTTTAGTTAATATTAGGGACTGGACTATATGTTGCTATATGAAGTTTCATCTATAGAAATGATATACAAAAGTTAAATCTAAAAATTATAACTGACTTGTCACTGGAATTTTTTTATTGACAGAGTTACATTAAAATGTTTGAACGGCATTCTACAGGCTATCATCAAACTTTTTATTTTGCCAGGCTGGTAAGGATTAAAATGGGTTATAGGGTTTTAGATGTTAATTCTGAACGTGGTCCATTTGGCTACGTATTCTGCAACGTATGTGCCCCTCGGAAAGACTTTATGATTGAAGGCCAAAATTGTGGCAAAATTGTACAATTTATAGTCTATCTCTTTAAAGACTAAAGAATGATCATCTTTTTGGTAATGTTTCGAAATAGCACAAAACACAATTCTTATTAACTATACTTTATACGAATCTTATTTATACAATCTATACTAAATAAAATATTTACTATATTTTTAAAAGAATAATCTATATGCAAGAAACTATGGTGATCATTTAATAAGCAGATCAAAACATATGAATAATACGTGTGACATTTAGAAGACAGCGCCTTTCAGTGAATGGTACACACCATTTTTTTGGTATCACTTTCGGGAAAGCGGTACGAGAGCTGTCAGGTAGCTTGAGAGACGAGGGTTTGTCCTCTCTTCCTTGAAGCATAATGCCAATGTCACAAAATGTTGGTGTTGTCTCACTAGATCATAGCACGGTGTCAGAGTTCGAGCAATCACTGTGTCAGCCTAACCTAACTGCATTGCACGCTTGCAGTCACAGATAATGAAGTTTCACAGGATGACACATTTACACTGAGTGTTGGCTAAATATAAGGTCTATACAGAGATGAACCGATATACCATGTCTTGAGTCACACAGGAGAATTCTCACTGTTTTAACCTATAAATTCTAAAGACCGCTTTCCATGGAGGATGCTGGTACCAATTTTTGGAGTGGAGACCACATCATCAAAAAGAACTTGCATAGGGGCCAAAGATGATAGAATCCCATGAATTGAGAAGCATGATTAACTTAACTTTGTTAAAAAATTATTAGAAATATGCAAAGAGGTATTAGGCCACCGGGAACTAAATGGGATGATTCTCATTTCCATTCAACATGATCTAATTATGGAATACACATCTACCTTTGTTTATTAACAATTCATAATTAGATTAGATTAGTCAAGGGCCATTTACTCTTTCAATCTTTTTGAAACTGCTGTTTGACCACAGTAACCCAAAAACTCTTTGACAACTATCTGCATAAAGCACCCCATCAAATAACTAACATAATTTTAATCCCATGCCCCATCAGCTGAAACATGATCTGTGAAACACTAATACTCCCGGCCTGAGACCCTGCTCTCAGTTGGTGAGAGGTACCTAGGACCCTATGAGTTCACCTCATGGCCTTCCACACTTTCACACACGCTCTTTGATGAGCTGGTTATTATTAGAGGTTCGGTGAAATCGGACATTACTCTATTTCAGCCAGTGAATGAGATTCAGAGTCCAAAAGGCGCTTTCCCTAACTGGAGGAAGAAAAAGGAAACTAGGTTACATTTTCTTTAACATCACCAAGCATTACATCTTCCACTGGGTGAGAATAAGCGTGGCAGAAAGCTGCAGAAGAAAAATCAGAAAAGGCAGAATATTGTGGTACTCACTCATTCAGTTATTTACTCAACAGATTTGTGCTAAACATTTAACTGGTGGCAGCATTTTTTTTTTTTTTTTTCATTTTGAAATTTCAGTTTTTGGGAGGGGAGGAATACAAAGGCAAACACGTAACTACCTACAGTTCAAAGCAAGGGACAAGAAATTAGTGCTTCTCTAGAGGCATAGGCGAGGCTGGGAGTTTAACTGAGTGTAGACGGGGAAGAGCAGGGAGGCTTCTTTGAGGGGGCACGGAAGTTGAGTGGACTCGGTTGGGCACAGAAGTGGGAGATGAATCCGTGAGCCAGAGGGAAGAACTTGTTCCCAAACAGAGGCAGGAAGCTTCTTTGCTCAAGGAGCTTCAGGTGGCTTGGTAGAGCTGGCAGTCCCGTGTGCCAAGAAAGGAATAGCGTGAGGTAGGCGGGGCCAGATCAAAGGTAGATCATGGGTAGTTAGGGACTTCAAACTTTACTGGAAAGTTCCCAGATCTTTGAAGAATGGAAGCAGAAAAGTAGCAAGGGTAATGGGTATGGGTTGGAGAGACAGGGACTGGAAGCAGGGAGACCAGTTGAAAAGCCAAGCACCCCTACAGGGGAGAAATGATGAGGCCTGAAAGATCTATTACCCCTGTTAGCAGCTGATCCTTCTTTTCCTCTTTTCACTTTCTATGTTAGTACTCTTTCCGGGTCTTCTTGCCCTTCTCTGGCTCCCTCTTCTCAGCCTGTTTAACTTCTTTTCTCTCTCTCACACTCTACAGGCTGATGTTCTTCAAAGCTCAGTCTGTCTCCCCTTTCTTCTCTTTTTTATAGTCTTTCTCTAGGAAATCTTTTCTATTCACAGACTGACAGGTTCATATTTATTTTTGCAGCCCAGAATCTACTAGAATCCACCCTTGGAATCCAGCTGCCTACTTGACATTCCTACTTGGGGGTCTCCCAGGCACCATAAGCTAATACTAAAAATTACTAAAAATTAAACTCTTGTTCTTTTTCCAGAAATTTACTTCTTCCATTTTCCCACTGACATCAGCCACACAGGCGATGCCTGAAGTGCAGAGTGGGTGCTTCCTCTCTCTCTTACCTCTCACCAGCTCTACTCCTCACTCTCTGCAACTGTCACCTCAGATGGCAAGCTTATCTGAATCGACAAACTTCTGCTTGTTGGCAAAGTGAGAGCAAGGGATTCAAGGGGGATGTGGGTTTGGAGAAATTCACTACTTGATTCTATGGGGATGATATGTTCTGTCGAAGTCTGAAGAAATGCAAGCCCTGTTGGGGGCAATTTTAGTTCCTCGGAGCATCAGATTAGTACTCTTTGTCAATAAATAGATATTCTTTCTGATGGGTAAAGTCATTAAAGATTGCCAGAAAAAAATTCTATATAACTACTTTGGACTTTTTACTCAGAAAAAAAAATCAAAGTGGGTCAACATTTTCCTTTTGCTTATAAGCCTTTAGCTTATCCCTATTACAGTGTTTTTTTGTTTGTTTGTTTGTTTTTACCCTTACACATTAAGGTACCAAAAAAAAACCCAAAAAACAAACACTCCCTGATCCTCATTTCTTCTTGGTTTTGCAAACATTTCTGTTTATTCACACTCTGAGCATTTAATCTAGTATTTGTCTTTCTCTCATTTTATTATTCAATCATTATTTAAAAGGGGATTTTGATTGGGGCGCCTGGGTGGCTCAGTTGGTTAAGTGTCTGACTTCGGCTCAGGTCATGGTCTCACAGTCCGTGAGTTGGAGCCCTGCCTCGGGCTCTGTGCTGACAGCTCAGAGCCTGAAGCCTGTTTCAGATTCTGTGTCTCCTCTCTCTCTGCCCCTCTCCTGCTCACACACACACTCTCTCTCTCTCCCTCTCTCTCTCTCTCAAAAGTAAATAAACATTAAAAGGAGATTTGATTGGCTTTGTTCAGCTGAACTGGTATCCTGCAGTTGTCAGTATCAGATGGGGATTGGCTGGGAATGACCTTAGATCTTGTTCATTCTCCCTTCTTGCCCTTCCCCATGCAAGTCCCCTCATGATTTCTCTGTGACACTCTCATCCACTTACAGTTACAGTTTTTCCATGAAATTTGACAAATTATGTTTTTGGTTTTTTTGCAGTATTTTTTCAAGATAGAAAAATTAACTTTGCTGCATGTACGAAGTAGCCAGGCTATGCTAAGATCTTCATCTTAATTCCTTATGCCTATGGAATCAAACAAATTCCTTCTAACCACAACAACAATATTACCATGTTATATCATTACTCTCTATTACACACCTTCACACAACATCTACTGTTATTTTTAGTATTTATTTTAAGGCAAAAAAAAGTTGGAAATGACTCTTCTGGAAGGAAAAAATCTGGTGAAATTGTTATGCTATTATTTACTTTGTTTTATTTATAACAAAGTTTATTGTTACAAATTTAAAAAGTAAACAGGTAGGTAAAAGTTTGATATTTAACTACTTGTCACTATTTGGATGGTTACTAATGCTATCCTGAAACATTATGCTGAAGGAGGTTTTTTATATATTTATATATATAAAATGATTACCTGCCAACTGTTTGATTTCAATAAAAGAGGAGAGTCATCAAACTGAATGACACCATTTATTATTGGAACCCTTAAACATAAAAAATGTTCTGTGAACACAGAATCATTGAGAAGTATTAGGAATATCTTCATCCAGATATGCTATGCAGAATTTGTCTTTTCAGCTCACAGTGCCCTCAAATGTTTAAATAATGGGCACTCTGATCTAACTTTGGCTAAACAATTTAAATAACAAAAAATAAATGCACATTGCATACCAGGAAATTAACTTTGACAATTCTGAGCTGAAGGAAGGAAAAGATAACTCTACCATAATGGGTGCACATTTAGAAAAAAATAATGTTAGTATAAAAATAGCTTTGGAAATTTGTTTTCAGAATTGCTTCCTTCCTCTGAAATGATGATTATAACATGCACAAGATATTGCATTTATAAATATTGTCCTTTTTTATCTTTAGGGTCCATGTACTTTATATTGACTTTTCCTGATAGTTTATCTATATTAAAGTTTGCACATTTCTCTTTACTGAGAATAAAAGGCACTTAGAAGTTGCTAGATGGCAATTCAAGAGGACAGAAAAGACTAGTCAAATAATTAGAATAATACATATATAAACTATATCAAAGTGATCAGAACATTATGTGAAGAATTGGTTTTGCACGATGAGAATTATTTTAAAGGCTTTCAGGCTTCATAATGTGAAGAAACTACCGTAATACTACTTTTGTTTGCTCATATAGAGAAAGCGTTCAGTTTTGGAAAAGTGTCTGAGCAGATACACACTGAAATAGTAGGTTTCATACTATGCTTCTAGGAAACGATTCTGTTGGGAGCTCAGCCAAGATCCAAGATGTTCTGCCACTAAAATAAAATAATAACAGTTTTTTTTTTTCCCAATTCTCTCAGAAAAACAGTGTTTTTTCCTGACTGTAAGCTTTTTTCTCCCACTTTTTTTTTTTTTTTTTTTTTTAGTTTTACTGGTTCTTTAATTTGTAACTGGCATGTGCAGCTATCCGATGATGAAATGAATGAACCAAGGGCACATAAGGAAAGAAACACATCTTGTATGTATTCTCAAATATATGTCATGAATCATTATTCTTTATGTGTAGAGACTTGCATTCATATGAAAACGGTCATGATTCTGCAGGTGAATTTACTCCTAGTTCTCTCAATTCGCTAAAATACCATTATTTCATGGGACTCTGCAGAGAATGTCAGAATGTTCAGGTGCTCAAGGGCTTAAGCACAACTGAGAACCACTGGATCGAAAAGCTAAATTTATTTATTAGTGTTTTTTTTTTTTTTAATTTTTGAGTATAAATTGTAATCCAGAGGTTTCCAGCTGTATTTAGGAATCATGATGAAGTAAGATGATAGTACTTCATCTTGTTGGAGCTCAACATCTTCTCTGAAATCGCAAAGAAAATACAAAGAGGTTAGAAAACACATTAACTCAAATCTGTGTTGGGGAAGTTATTTTCAGAAAGATTTATGTTCAGTGACACTGTTAATGGCTGCATATCTAATCTAACTCAAGACCTTGAAGATGGTCTCTGGTTTGCATTCCATTAAAAGTTTTTAATAAGATTTCCACAAAAAATAATAATAAAAAGCATTCCATTTCACCTTTGCTTCCCCTTAACAATTCAGAGTATCAATTATAACATAACCTTCATTTGACTTGCAACCATCCCTGTGCTCTCAACAGCATATTAAATTGTATGTGAACACTTTAAGGGCAAAATAAATGTCTTGTTTTACTTTTTAACTTTTGTTCCATTTTACAGTGACCTCGCCAATGGGCAATACCCAACTATATCTATTAAATAGTACTTATTAGCATTTGTCTTCTTATTTTACAAGCATTTCGAATAGTTGAAAAGGCATTAGGTTGAAAAAAATTTAAGGATACATATTCCTAATTCACAGCTTAAAGACAGACTGCATCTCTCCAAATACAGGTGTTGTCTTTCATTATAATTACGGCACTGATGCCATTCTGGGATGGGAACCGTTGCTTAGTGAACTTCCTTTCATTCTACCACTCGCCTAGGAGGGCTGATCACAGGATTCTTAGAAGAAATAGGCTGAAGCGGAATGTCAAAGAAAGAAAAAGGAATTTTGATTATTAAAAGTTCTAGAGTTCTCCACCCCTTTAAAGGAGCATAGAAATTAAGAAAGGAAACAGAATAGAATTTGAAAAGAAAGGAAAATGAAAATTTATAGGAAAAGTTGAAAGATAAAAGAGATGAAACACTTTTGGTGCCCAGAGAACTATCATTTTCAAAAGCAAACTCAGCAGTTCCTACCCTGTGTTGATCAGTGAGCAAATATACTATTAATCTGCTTTCACAGTAGTGTTTTTCAAAGTCTGGTCCTGCAAAGAGGATGAAATGAGGGCCTCTGAGAGTCTGATGCAAATGGGCAGGGGTCAGCCCCAGGGGAAGCAAAGGTATAAGGCATGGGTCTCCAGGCTTATTAGCTAGAATAGTTTGCCTAGAGGATATCACCATTTCAGGAATATTTTTGTTAATTTAACTTACACTGTAGAAAACGAGACTGAATTTCTCATTTATCATCAGTGGACACTCTGAACCATCTGAATCTTGGAGAAAAAGAGCTTCAACATAGCTCTCCAGTGACACCCAAGGAAAGAGCTAAGCCTTCATATTATACAAATAAACGTTCATGTTACAAACAAGGATCACACCAAATTGATTTATACTCTCTATTCCTTTCATTGTTGTTGTTATTGTTTAGAAAGGGAAGATTTAATTAATGGTATCTTGCCTATGGATGCCTTTGATTTTAGTTAATAAGGAATGAGACTTCTCTCTTCCCCTAAAATTCAGTATTTAATGTATATATTAACTGATTTAAGGAGGATACAAACAGAAAAAAACCAAGCATATATTCCAGGGTACCTACAATTTTTGGGGTGAATTTGGTGATTGGAACTGGGAAGCAAAATTTAGGAATGACGTGGAGAAAGGTATGGCAGGAATTGGGATCAATGAGGCAGTTACTCAAGAGGGTCCGGAATTTTGTTAATGAGCAAGACTGGATAACTCAGAAGACTGTCTTTTTAGGTACCGATTATATGGTAAATCTTGGTCCCTGATTGAAAGAATCACTATACCAGAGGTCAATTTAAAGAATGACTATGACTAGATCTGAAATGAGGTGTTCTAAACATAAGGTTGACTAGTCTAAGATCAGGACTCCATGTACCATAGTTAAGAGTGACAAGATGCAGAGCAGACACGTGAAATCTGGAGAATAGCCCTAGGATCTTCGTAGCCATTGAACTATGGAGGATTTCAAAGAGAGAAAGAGCAGGGTCAGATGGGTGTATGGGAAACCTATCAATGTTCTGAAAATCTGAATGAGCAGAAGAGGACGGATGTCTTCACACATGAAAGGATAACTCAGGAATGACAACTTTAACTCACGGCTTAGTTCTCTCATAACTCAGTTATTACTTTCCACCGTCTTCTGGAATTAAAATTTGCGGAGGACAAATCTGAGGTCATTCTCATTTTGTTCTGTTGTAGGTACATACACTGCAACTGCATTTCCCGGAAATCCCTTTTCTGCATTGGTTCTGGGCCACAAGAGAATTGGCTGGGAGTGAGCAGCAGCTGCTGCCACCCTGATTGTCACTGATTTGTTGTTACCTCACTTCACTGTGGGGCAGCAGCCTTGCCTGCTGCGTCTCAAGTTCCCACTGGACTTCCCCCATCAGCTTCTCTCGGTCATGAGCAAGGGGGTGTGCAGCTCCACAGTAAAAGGTATAAACTTCTGCTGATCACCTACATTGTTGAGGCTGGAGGTGCTGAGAGACAGACATGTGTTCCCATTGGTCCTTGACAGTTTCAGTTGTCCCTACTGTCTTCCTTGTGTCTTATCCAGTTTTTCTTTCTTATTGATGACCCCGCTGCCGTATAGCAACATCAGAGCCAACATCAGATGCTGAGGCAGCCATCTCTTTTCTTACTTCTTCACAGTTCGCACATACGTGTAGGGTCTTACCCCATATAAAATCCCCAATTCTGTAACATTCATAGTGGTGCTATTTCCTTGACTGAACCCTTTTGAGGGAGTAGGTAACTTGTTTCTTTCTACCCAGATGTTTTTCAGGGTTTTTCCCTCTATGTTTATTAATAAAAGCATTTCCAGGATATGTCTTGGGTGGATATCTACTCACTAATTCATTGATTCTGTCTGAGAATTCTTTCTTTCAATTGGCACTCAGGTTTTGTTTTTTGGATGGTTTGTTTACAACTCAAGAAAGTAGCTTCTGATTATCTGTTTAGTTCTAATTGCTTATCAATAATAGCATTTATTGGGTATTTCCTATCTGCCAGGAGCTACATGCCTTAAATACATGATATATATACATATATATATATCAATGAGCATATTAAGTATTATGTTGGATTTCCCAGTAGTATGAGTATGAAAAACAGAGAAGATGTTGGGGATTTTTTTGGTTGGTATTTGGCTTGCTTATTCATTTATGAATAGGTCCTGGTTTACCTAAGTCTAGTTCGCCAATATATAAGGTGTGTGGATTATGATTTGTCCTATTCTCTGATCTCTTTCTTTCTTTATCTGAATGGCAAATTAATGACCGTATTCCCTAGTCCAATGGCCAATGCCTAGGCTTTTTTCTAAAATGGCCTGTCCTTCCACCCTTCCTCTAAGACACACTGAATAGATTGAGTACACAAAAATCGACGATCATGGATATGCCCAGCATCTCTCTCTATACCCCTACCCCCACCTGTAGCATTTGTGTGTGTGAAGAGATAGGTGACTACACCAACACCAGGTATGTCCTGCTTCCTGTCTAACTATATTCTAGGAGCCATGGTTTCTGCACTTTGAGAGAAAGGGGGGTGATAATGGGAAAGAGGAGGGGGACAGAAGCATTTCTGACTTTCTCCGAAAGTAGCATTATCTATATAGAAAAATCTGCCTGGTTTTCTGACTGGTTTGATTTTCTGTTTTTCAAAATAAGCTGGTGGTAGAGATGGACAATCTTTGTTTTTGCAGCAAAAAATTAGTGGGTATTTACTGCATTTTTAAAGACAGGTTTTTGTTTTGTAGTTTTTTTGTTTGTTTGTTTAATTATCTATCTATCTATCTATCTATCATCTATCATCTAGATTTTTAGTTGTTTTATTACTAGGAAAAAGTTTCATTAGATTTGCTAGCCAGATCAGACCGAAGATTAAATGGGGAGATCTTTCCCCTCACCACATCTATAATCCTCCTTTTAGGGATGCTTCTATTATCCTTAGATTACTTGAATTTGGGACAGACCATACTTGTTGAAGGAAGGCTTAGCAATTCACATTGATTAAAGATAATCACAAGTTTCAATCACAAGTGATAAAAATCATGTTAAAGCAAGATTAACACTAAATAGAGTCTCTCCTCTGAAGTTCTGTGAAACAGTGTAGAGGGGAGGGCTTCAGGACCAAAGCAGGACGAGCTCACAGATGTATTTGCAACAAATCTCCCTTACGCGCATATTTATTGTCACTAAAGCACAAGCGTCCCATATTTCTTTATTCATGAAATAATTTTGAGTGTAGTCCCCATACATGAGGTGTTTCATAGCTGATTTATCATAAATACTGAAATGGAATTATATTTTATGGATACTTTCTGCTCTTCATTTAGTTACATGTTGCATTAAGTCAACACAAGACATATTAAGCCGACACATTATTTCAATTTAAATGTAGCATTAAGATTGTAGTCTGTAAAAAATTCACGAGTGCCCTGCAGTATTTTGTTATTTGGGGTGGGTTCTTGTCTTTTCATGAGTAAAATAAAAAAAGAAGCTGTGAAATTTATCAAATTAAGTGGAATGCTTCCTTATGTTAGTGTCATGCGCCACAGAGCTGTTTTAGGCATGTAGAGAACATTGATAATTTGCTAATGGAATTCTAAAAGTTATTCTGCAATAAAATTTTAAAATTTGAGTTAGAATTTACTTGTTGTAAACTGTGTATAGGAAACGTATTTTCTAATACTGAAGACACATGTCTTAAAATATATACTCTTGGGTATAGGATCGGGGTTTCCTGTGAAGTTTTGTTGTTTTTTGTTTTTACCTTAAGGATAAGGAAGATGGATGCCAGAGTTTTATTTTTTCAAGCACTTAATTTAGAGTCTATCTTCAGCTTTATTTACCAGTTGCCCAATGGTTTCTGCAAACACATTTTCAATTCAGTATCTATTTCTCTGTCAGTGACCACTGAAAGGCTGTAGCATGAAAAATAAACATACATTGGACTCTGAGAAGAATAATGTTGCCAGCTCTTTATGCACAGTTTTCTAAATTAAGCTCATTGCATGGATAATTTCCTGTAGCCACAGGGGGCCAGAGCTGGCTGGCTGACTGGGAGAAAAGAAGTGAGGAGCAGAGAGGCCTGCACAAAGCAGGAAGGAATGAGGTACACTATTGCCTAATGTAAAGGAGACCCAGACTAACGTCCCCATGCAGAAAGGTGCTAGGAAGTTTACTCGGTCAGGACTAAATAATCGATCTGGAGAAAATGCATTGGCAGTCAGTGAGAAATCCAGACTTCGAGCTATGTGAGTGTTGTGTTGGTGACGGAGAGTGTCTATGATTTTTTTTACTTGAGTGACGCCCCCTTTCCTAAGACTGTTAACGGTGGTTCAATTTCAATTTAGAGCTTTTCTATTGAGCTTTTGAATTATTGAGTAGGGGATACTGATGAGCCTGCGATCAAGTTGTGAAGTTACTGGTTAAGTTGGTGCTGGGAAAGGTCTTATCTGAGGAAGAAATCCAACACACAAAAAAGCCTTTCACGATGATATAGGAGTTTTTTTGGGGGGAAAAAAAAGCATGCTGGAGGAGGAAGACATAGAAAACAGCACAGTTCAAATCCAAGAAGTTGGTGAGACTCTCAGCCATCAGTTATAAAGGGTAGAAATGTTGTTCTGTGTAACGAAAAGCAAAATTTCTGCTTCAGCATATTATCATGGTATAAAATTCAGTACCTGCATTTTCTATAGGAAGAGATCTGAAGCTGTGCCGCAGGAATAGAAAATCTGTCTGGAAGCAGTACTTTGATTTCTGGCATATGTCTTTTTAAATCGGGAGGTTTAGAAATGCATAAACAGATTTCCCAGTGCTTCCTTCCTCTCTAGGTGTGGCCCTCGTCTAAAATGAAGCAGGATATGGGATGGGTGCTGGCTCGAGGGGGCGTGATAAAACAGTGGGAGGTGCCATGTCTGAGTGCAGCGCACCAAGGCAGCGCAAATGCTTCTGCAGCTTTGTACAGAGAGAAAAATGCATACTCGACTGAACTATTTAACCAACACATTTATTTCTAAACTGCAGACTTGAATTGTTGCTCCGTTATCCGTACATTCTCACAATGCATTTATCACTAAGATGGGTAAGAAATTAGTAAAGAAATATACACATGGTTTGTGACCTTCTGCCTTCCATTCCATTCCCCCGCCTCCCGCCTCGCCAAGCCCCTGCCTGGCTCTCACTTTGGCTCAGTTCACATTATCATAAATCTGAAACAATAAATATCATTCCTTTCTTGGTCACATATTTGCCACTGGAGATTCTACTGCAAGGAAACAGACCACTGTGAGGATACCAGTCACTTTGCTGCCAGAGTTTCCCCGGAATTGTGGGTTAGGGTACAGTGCGCTTTGTTTTGTTTGGGTATGGGAGGAGGAAGGACAGCCAAAGTGTGACGACAAAGGTGAAGAAAGGCATAGCCCTACTGCGGGTCGGTGTGGGTACTTCGCTGCTGGAATAGATGACAGTGTGTCTTTGGGCATTAATATTTGATGTGCATCATCATATTACACTTTATGTGCACCTTCACACATACTGTGAGGGAGTAAGGTGCTCTAGACAAGGATTTATAGGGCCAAGTGCAGTGGCTTTTGCTTGGTGAAATTAGCACACATCCTGTCCTTACAACGTCAAAAGGGATGCTTCTGTTTATACTGAATAAACAGGCAGAGGCTGGGTCCAGTCTTTTTTAAAAACACTGTATTATCCTGAGTGCATAAACAAGACTGACAAAATACTTTTTCCTAAATGGCACACTGATGCGTTTTGTATTCTGCTCCGTGGAAACAAAGACTTAGCTTCTGTCATTACAAAAGACCCTTGAAACAGATCTGGAAGTGAAAGCTCTTGCATTAGGGGATAGACCAATGAAGAAAACCGAAGAAAATGCTTAGATCTACAAAGGCTTCTGCTCATTTTTATTTTCTTTCTCTGGAAATTGAATACAAGTTCTTGGAAGCATTATTTGCTCACACAATGCCTGACCACATGTGCAAACCATTAAAAGGGCGTAGTTTCCCTGCCATTTTGATGTCCAAAATGAAAATGTAAATGCTAATGGAGAGGTTTCTCCAGTCATGCTCCAGCTGTCCTTTATATCATTAACTCTTTTCTCAAGTACAATGTTCAGTCATGACAATAACCTAAATAAGACTTTTTAGAGGTCAGAAAGAATCCAGGCATGAAGGGAGGGCAGTCCAATGATAAGGGGGTCAAAACAGAAGCCAGTATACGCAGTTCGTGGAGAGATAAGAATCTGAAATCACAGAGGCAGTCAGTCATGAGATCTTGCAACATTTGAGGAATACATTAAGGTCAATTTATCTTATTGATTGTTTTCCACAAAGACCACTCACCAGAATATAAATGAAGCTTCCACATCATTTACTCATTCCCCCATTCACTCATTCCATAAGCATGTTTTCAGTGCTTCGTCAGTGTTGCATTTTACATATGACAATGAGGTGCTGGAATACACATCAGAGAGGAACCTGTCCTTGAGGAGGTTACCATCTATAGTGCTGAAGACAATAAGCACATAACCAACTAGAGAGTGAGAGGGAAAAAGGAGCAAATCAAAGCAGAAAAATGATATGAATGTGGCCGGCAGCATCTGACATGGCCCTTAGTGACCCAGCGTCTGGCATTTATGTCCTTATGTAATTCCCACTTCCCCCTGAGGGTGGGTCTTGTCCTGGTAACTTCCCAGCATAAGTGATGGGCAGGGCTGGTTTTGTGGATATATGACCTGTCCTCTCAGGGCCTGCATTTGGTTTAGTGTTCTGTTGCAATCGACTTGAAATTTTATCTTTGAATTTCCTAAGTGAAAATCAGTGACACGATGGAGCTTGCACATGAGCAGAAGAGTGAGTTTCAGTATGTGCGTCTGCCTCCTTTCTTGGCTACCTTATTCCCATATAAGTGTTCACGATGTCCCATGAGTGCAGAATTCCAATGGAGCCTTGATTCACGGGAGTTCAGTGAGACTCAAAGCAAGGACAAAGTAAGCCGTCTACCTCTACGATTGAGTAAATGGGGCATTGACAGCCTCGTATGACATCCTTTCCATTCAAATAACTTGCTAGAGCACAGGAAGAAGGCAATAGCATCTTAAGAAACACAAACGACCAAGGAACTACATCACGAATGTATTTTTATTCATGTTACTTCCTTTGATTAACTGACCACTTGCACTAAAAATTACGACTTAGAGGGAAAAAGAAAGGACATCCCATAGTTCCTTGTGTTTTTGGTTCTTCTTTACTTACCAGTAAACCCAAGGTAGAGAGTATTGGTAGAATGTGTGAGCATCAAGAAATAAAATAAAATATAAACAGCTGAGTTAGTTTTGTGCAACAGTTTCCACTGTTCTGGTAAGAATGAAATATATATGCATGTATGAGCTACAAAGTATGATTGTGTAATTTTAGTGATTCTATATACCAATTAAATGGCCTTATATTTGCACTTAAACTTGGCTTTGTACAATATAAAAATTAACACTACAAAACATACTAATAATTTTGAATTTTGATCTTTTTCTAGTCAGAATGACATAGCAAATAAAAATCACCATGACAACTCAAGAAAGAGAGACTAACAGAAGAAAGGAAGAAAGCCTTTAATAGAACTTTTCTCTGCTTTTTGAACCAAGGGCATCACATTTTCCTTTTGTGTTGGGCCCTGCAAAGGGCAGGCCATGATGATGGGATGTCACTTCCAAAATTAGGTTATAGAAATACTCTGGCTTTAGTGATGGAGGAAATGGCACTGCAGATAGAGGAGACTATGTAATCTAGGCCGGGGCCAACACTTCTTAAATCTTTTGATCACAAGACCCGATTATAGTCTTAAAAAATGTTGAGGGCCTTAAAGAACTTTTCTGTATGCCAATTATAGCTACTGATATTTACCACAATAGAAACTAAAGCTGAGGCAATTTAAAAAATTTTTATTTATTAATTCACTAAAAACAATGATATACTTATTGCTGCATTTTCTAAGAATAACTTTAGCAAAAAGAATGGCAATGTGTACATTGTGCCATTAATGTTTCACTTAATAGAAGAAAGACGGATTCTAACTGAACCTGTTGACTAACACATTATTAAGTAGCCTGGAGACAGCTCACTGTGCATTTGCGTGAGAATGAGAATGAAAAAGCCAGATAGTATCTTAGTCCTTGGACCAGACACTGGGTTCTACTAATCTAAGGTGTGGAGATAGGAGACTTCAGAGTACATATGGATGCTATAGAAGGAAAAAAAGTCTTAGGAAGATAGATCTCAGAAGGCTTGAGTATCATACCTAATATTTTATTCAGTAGCGGGTTTGGCAGAAATTCTTTGTTGTTCATCCAAAAGCCACTCTTGCTCTCCTTCCTTGTTAAAGAATTCTTGGTTCTATTCAGGTATTGAAAGTTCATGTTTTAGGTGGGGGGTGCGTATTGATTAGTCTTCTCCCTTTTCTATCATTGTTATAAGCCCAAATATGCGACGCAAAGTGGCATTGAAAAGAAGTCTGCCATTGCAGATGGTGATGCAATGTGTAAGTTTTCTTTGAGACAGAGGCTCGCTCCTTTCTGCCCTTGGATGCTCTGCTGTAAGAATATGATGCATGATGCATGAGCTTCTGTAACCATCCTATCTAATGATGAGAAGGCCAAGGGAATCTGAGAGAACTGACCCAGAGCCTGGATATTGTTAAGCCAGTGGATTGTTGAAGATATTGAAACTATGGACTGACATCCCATTGATGTCTATGAACACCGACCTGATCACCACAGATTGGATTTGAGGTACCAAGTAGGTGGCTATGAACAGTCCAGGTAAAGGTAATATGGGTCTGAAATATACTGGTATCTACAGGAACAAAAAAGAATAGAATAGAGGTGAAAGAATTGTGGCAGTAAAATCTATAAGACTTGGCAGCTGCGTAGAGGGGCACTGGTGTGTATGGACAGGGGGATGGGAAGGAAGCATCCACAATGACACAGTTAATTGCTTACCTAACTGATTAGAACAGAAACACTGCAGACGTAATAGGTTTGGGGGAAGATGATGGATTAAATTTGGACATTTGGAGCAAAGGAGAGAATCTAAAATACACAGGACACGGTTGGCGCTCAATGAATGTTCCTTGTACTCTAGGAGAGAATAGATCTGATATCTACAGGGTTTCCTTGTATTCTTCATACTTGTACTAAAATGTTGCCTTCTTTGGAAAGCCTTTCTTGAATGCTCTGTCTAAAATTTTAATATTCACTCCCCACTTCCTTAACACGTGTCCACCATTTCCTATTATGTCCCATGTGACTTTTATGCTCGTTTTTAAACCTGTGCACTTATCTCCAATAATCTGCATTATGTTTACTTATTTATCATGTTTTTCTAACAGAAAGTAAGCTCAGTAATGAAATTTTTTATTTGTTTTGTTCACTTCTGTAACTCCAGCACCTAGACCAATGCTTGACACATAGTAGATAATAAGTCTGTGTTAAATGAATAAATGAATGCTCAGACCATGAGAGTCAGAGCTGCAGAATATTTGTCTGTCATATATCTGCCTAAAGGTGGCAATTGAAACCTCAGGAATAGATAAACGTAATATAATTAGATACTGAACTCACAAAGATAATATCAGATATTTACTGAGTACCAAGGATTTTCCTAAACATTTTACATACATCTCAGCATTGAACACTTACAAAAACCCTGTGTGTAGACCATTATCTCTCCCACTGTACAGATAGAGAAGCTGAGGTTAAGCTGATTTAAGTAACTCAACATCACAGAAGTAGCGAGGTAGTTGGGCCTTTATGTAAGAGACCAGAATAATCTCTTGTGTAGACCTTTAATAGAAATTTCACCTCTAATGGATGCAATTTTAAATTGTGTCCAGTCATGGTATACAGTTTCCAAAAAAAAAAAAAAAAAAAAAAAAAAAGATCTGGAGTTGTTGTTCCTGCTTCCCGGCTTTGTAAAAGGTAGAAGCGTCCCCTTTGTAAACTTTCAGGAATAAAAATAATTCCTAACTTTGAAATCAGAAGATCATTCAGATAGATATACCCATACACATCTCCTCTAAAATAAATAAAGCAAGGGTAAGTATTGGTCAAATAAAAAATTAACATTTAGAGTTAAAATTAATTGGTCTATTGAAGAGGCAGAGCACTTGAGGCCCCATTGGTTTTCTACCTGGAACTGTAGCGAAGGGACTTGGAGGACCTTAGAAAATGTGTAACACTAGCAGTATAGGAAAGATTATACTTCTAAAGTCACGTGTTGGTTGTAAGTTAAAGTTATGTGACTTAGAAGGTCAGTCATGACATTGTTTCCCTTAATGCCTCAGAGATGTTCTGCTCAAAGAAAATGACTACACGCTTATTTCATCCCAGACAGACTCAGCATAAGGATGGTTTTCCCCCTTCTATGAAAAAAGCAGGCTCTTAGTGGAGATAAAGACTCTTGCTTTGCCAGCCACATGTTTTTACATTTTGTTCATGAACGTGAGATGGAAAAACAAGATGAAGATGATTCTTTTATTGAGTATTCAATTAAAAAATGTCATGGCTTTGCCATTAGTTTGTATAAATCCTAGAAATGAATTTTCAACAAGAGTGTGTTATTATGTTGAGGAAAAGATGGAAGTATATAACCTTGGGCAGGTCACTGTGCCTCTCTCTGCTTTAAATTACAGGCAGTGAGACAAAGAGCCAGGATTATATGATCTCCAAGGTCCCATCCAGCTGGATTGAGCGCACTCTGGTTATTTGAAAGACAATTTGGTGTAGCAGTGAGGATCGTGGGCTCTGGAACCTGACAGCCAACATTTAAATCCTGCTTCACTCCACTTAGTAGCCACAATATATGACATAGGGTTTACCGTAACCCTACAAGCCTCAGTTTCCTCACTGGTGAAATGAGGATAACAACACTCATAGGATCCTTTTGCATATCAAACACAATCATCTTTGTAAACTATTGGCATTGGATTTAACACAAAATCAGTAAACAGTAGTGTGAACAATTACTATTTATTTTATGTTGAAAATTAAGCTTTTTTTCCCTTTAATAACAACAGAAAATAACTTTCCTAAGAATTTGGGATGGTATGATTTTTCATGGTTTAAACTCTTTAATCTATGTAACACCTACACTGTTTTTTGAAGTATAAAAATAACTCAAAGCATTCATTTCATTTATTTAATCCCAAATAATTGGTTTGATTGTTTTCACTCCCTTTCATCCCCCACCTCAGTAGGATAAGTGCTAGATTCAAGGCCTACTTAAAAGCTGCTTTGGAGACTGACAAATTTCTGAGATAAGCTAGGACACCATCATACAGGTCGCCAATTATGAGAGAATGAATATTTCACCAAATCACAGTTTCAACAGTAAGTTATTATAATACAAATAGAAAATTTTTGAGATATATGTTTTTGAATAAAAAGTTCGAAGAAAACTCAAGTTAATGAATTATGTTCTGAAGCATCTTTCCAATATCCTTATATAATAAATGTTCAAATTCTCTTTACATAGATGACGGCACTGAGACTCAGGGAGGTTAAGGAGCTTGCCTAGGGCCACACAGAAGTAAGTGACAACACCAACATCTGAGCTCGGCAGTCTGACTTCAGCATCTGAGCTCTTAATTAGACTGATTTTAGCACAAAGGTCCTCTGTTCATTCAGCCTTCTACCTTCTGGTTGTTTTACCCAAAGTCTACGGTCTCCCCAGATACTAAGTTGATTCTACCTACCTACCTATCTTGTATATATCTATCCATACAATCATCTGTCTATCTATCTACCCACCCATCCATCCACCAAAGCATGTTTTTGTCTATTGAAATATGACCAGCAGGATTTGAACTCTTGGATCATGACCAATGAATACAGTTTTCTTAGATATAGTTTTAAGTATAATTCCTCAAATTTAAAATTAGGTCACTACAAGTAGTCAAAGAGTAAGCTAAAAAAAGATACTCATTTCCTTCCCCTTCTACCCTCCTCCTTATTCCTCCATGGGAAAAAAAAAATCACTAATATGTTGGACATTGTAGAAAGAAAAATAAGTTTTACTTTTTTGTTCTGTTTTCTTTTTACTAGTCTCTATACTTGTAGGCCTTATGTGGAAAATTAATTTCTGCTTTATTCTTGGAAGCTTGGTTTTATCTTCCTACATATATCCTTCTTATCAGAAGCCAATCAAACATTTTGTTCTCCCCTGTTTATAAATTTCCCTACCTTATGCTTCTGATTCTGTTTCTCTCTGGTGCTTTTTTCTCCTTTTTCATAGGCATTGTGGTGCTGGAGATCCGGAGGTACCCCTAATCGCCTCCTCACATTCCTTAACCTCAGGCAGGTCAACTTAATTTATGTTGGCCCTGAATATGAGGCAGGGAGGGTGACACAGCCAGCCAGTTCACTAGCCTGTTTCTCACTGGGTAGAGCATGGATGGGCAGGTAGACACATCTGCAGTTAAGTTTTCAGTGCTACCCTACTGATATCCTTTGGGTATGAGCACATTAGAAGCTTGGCCAATGTTTTGATCCATTTGTCCTGCTATGCTAAAAATACCGTAAACTGGGTGGCTTCTAAAAACAGAAACTTATTTCTCACTGTTCTTGAGAACCCCAAGATCATGGCACTGGTGTCTAGTGGTGCCCACTTCCTCAAAGAGAGTGGTCTATGACATCACAAGGAGAAGGGGCGAGCTGGCATTCTGGGTTCTTTTTTACGAGGACACTAATCATGAAGTCTCCACTCTCATGACCTATTCCCTCCCAAAGGCCCTGTGCCCTACTACCATCACCTTGGAGGTTTGGTTTCAACATAAGATTTTGGGAGGAAACAAACATCCAGATCATGGCAGTATCATTTGCCAACTCTGAGTCTCTGTCTTTCCTGACCCTTAATTTCTCTGTCGTTTTCTGTTTCAAGAGTCAGTCTCACTCCACATCGATGTTTTCTCACCAATGTCAAGTTTATTAGTTTGGATAAGATACTATGCTGTAGTAATGAACAACCTCAACATTTCAGTGGTTTAAAACAACAAAGATCTATTTCTTATTCTTTTGGTTTTGTTTCACCCAAAGACCAAAGGTTTTGCTTCACCCAAAGACCCAGGAAATACTGGGTCACCTACTTGAACACTGCTGGTTACTATTCCAGAAAAAGGAAAGAACTTGGCAGAATTTTGTATTGGCAATCAAATACTCAGCCTCTGGCCAAGGCACTGAACTAGACACCAGTTTCCCCAACCTCAAGTTGCAAGACAGCAGCTCCTCAGTATTTTTCTTCTTTGGTCTACTTCTAATTTCTTGTCTCTTAATTAATAAATATGGATTATCTTTCTATTTTCATTACTTAGTTTGTCCTTTCTTCCCAATATCATATTATTTTCTGTAAACATTTTGTGTCCTTTTTACCCAACAGTCTAACTTTTTGCTATTCCAGTGTCTATTTTCATTGCTCAGTCCCAAATTCACTTTATTAGATTTCTCTGAACTCCTGCAGCTCTTCCTGTCTGCACCACAGAACTTAACCTTTAATTATTTGCCTACTGGGCATTTCATGTGTTTCTGCGTTTTATCAGCTGAATCAGAAAGTAACTTTTTCTCATCACCTCCCTCTCATGCTCCAAATTGACTCTATCTCCTGATCTCTATTCCCGCTCTTCTTCCCCAGTGCTCATCCTCAGAATCTTAACTTCTCTTTGACTCTTGCTCCAATCTCTTGCTTCTTATAATTGTGTCATTTACCAAGCTCTTCCACACTTACCCATTGTCCTAACGTGGGTCATATGACAGTGAAAGTGAAAAGCCCATTGTAGACTCCAAATACAAAGGGATATTGCTCTTCATCCCTTCAACTATTGTTCTTTCCTTCATTTATTTATTTATCATTCATGCATTCACGTATTTACTCAGGCCCTAAGTGCTTTCTTAGAGCTGTGTTTGTTACTGAGGGAGCCACAAAGTATATACCAGTCTCTGCTTTCCAGGAGGTTGTATTTCAGTTGAGGAAATCACATATGTACACTTACGGGTAACTAGGTACCGACAAAATTGAAACGAGAGAAAGAGCCATGGGATAAGGGAGAAGGGGCCAATGGCTACATTCTGGAGTGGTCTGGTACAGCTCAGGAGGAAGTGAGTGCAGATGACTAAATCAAATCACTTCCGGATTAACACATCTGAAGGCTTCTCAGTATACTTAGAATAAAATCAACACTTGTCAGTAAGGCTTGCTAGAACCTTCATGACGAGGCCCCTTTTGACTTCATCTAAGACCTTAGCTACACTAAGCTTCAGTCAGTTCCTTCAGTACACCAAGCTCCCCTGCACTCTTGTGCCTTTGGACTAGAAGTTCTCTCCGCTCAGCCTTCTGCGTCTACAGATTTTTACGAGGCTGGTTCTTGCCTTGCTTCCTATTTGAATCCACGGCAATCTTCAGAGAGGCATTCCCTACATAGTCAATCTTGAGTGGTGTCTCCTTCCCCCAGGACCCTGTTTTCGGAACTTTTATTCTCTGAAAGTATCTTGCTTGCTTATTATTTTATTTCTTTATCACTTAACCTCCCACTCCTCCATCTCTCCTCTTCTTAGCATGTCTCTGTCACCATCTCAGATGAGAACTTCCCCAAATGTAAGCTTTTTACAGGCTGGGACTTGTTCTATGTCAAACACTGTATTGCCAGGGCCCAGACAGAGGTTAGCCCATCAGACATAATAAATAAATATCTCCTGCTACTGTACAGCTTTCCTGATTCTAGTCTCTCTCTTTCAGGGCCATTATCAAACTTTCATTACTGGGTTCTTTCTCCTTAATGCTACTTTTACTATGTAGCAAATGTTCTGGCTGGAGGGATATATATGGAAGTGAGAAATGTCACTTCTGAGACTGGCTGATAACAATTTCCATGTATGATCTTTTCTATTCTTTTGCTTTCTATTAAATGAGTGAATAGAACCTCAATGAGTTCGGGAAGAGCAGGCCCATCATATGGAAAGAGACACAGTTCCTAAAAGGTCTTGTGAAGACTGATTAGGAATGCTTGCCTTGAAATATGATAAGGGCAAGAAATAAGTGTGTGTGTGTGTGTGTGTGTGTGTGTGTGTGTGTGTGTGTGTATCTAAGAATTTGACACTTACGTGTTATAACATTTAGTGTTGTTAGGTAGAAGCTAGACATGAGCAGTAGAGGGAATGCCCCAAGGCAGAGCCCCTAGTCCTTGAAGGCGAATGATGGAGGCGTGAGCTAGAGGCAAGGTCGGTGATGAATAAGCTACACATTTAAAGCCCAGGGACACAACATCCTGACCTGTGGCTGCCAAGACCTTGGGGCTGACAGATCTAGAAGCACAGGTGCAAAGCACGTGCTCTGCTCTTCCACCTCTACCCGAAGGTAACCTGTAGGTTGCAGCCCCACCTGAAGGAGAAAGGCTGCCGGGACCATTCCAGTACAAACGTCAAAAACTCCCCCTCGCAACCTGTGGGAGGAGTTTCCAAATGACGGGAAGCAGTCTCCATTAGATACCACCCCACTGTACGTCACTGCTCCTCCCAGCCCAGAGGGACACAACAAATATCCAATCCCCAAACTACCTAAGAGCCAATTCCAGTTCATGGAATCCGTCGGCTCTCACACCTTGACGTGTACTTTTGCTTTAATAAGTACAGTTTAATAAACTGCTTTGTGCTTGCTACCTTCCTTCTGGCTGTCTTTGAGCATGGATCCCATGTCAATCTTTCTGTGGGCAATCCAAGGACTGAGACCTCCTACTACATGATGCAGACTCTCCCACCCTTAACAATGTTACCTGAACTAATATTTGACAACTAAGTCTTCCATCATTTGGTTATAGGTACTTTTCTAGCCCTTTGGTTACTACACACAATCTCAGTCACAAGCTATTCTTCCTTCTGAAAGGACAGTTCCTGTAACTACCTCACTTCTACTTTGACATCTGTCTTTTAGCATATGCACTAAAAGGAAGGGCATGCCCTTGGACTTAGGAAACTCTCAGGCTGAACTCAAGAAGTGCTCCCACCTAGCAAGATATATTTGGCATGTTATGGATCTCCTCAAAACCTGGTTTCCTTCTTTCTCTAAGTGGGGGAAAATAAGACCTAACTTACTGCACCTTCGTAAAGGATTAAATGAGATGGCTCACTTGACTTCTATGGAGAGTACACTTGCCTTCCATGGTAATTAAACACACATTTCTGTCTCTGTTTTCCCAGAGAAATGTCTCTCCCTTCTCTACACCTGTAAAACTCTTCTGAGTCTTGCAAGTTCTCCACTGTGTCCCCAGTTTTCTGGAGCACAGTGTTTACAAAATAGGTCGCAGTGTGGCCTCTGGCTTCGAAACTTGACTTTGAACCTTAATAGCTAAGTAAATTTAAACACATTACTTAACACCTTTGTACTTCAATTTCAACATATTTAAAGCCGGAATGGTAATAATACCTTTCAGTCTATGAGGATTACGTAAGTTAATAAATACAAAGCCCTTTGAGGAGGGCAGGGCACAAAGTAAATGCTCACTAATGCTTAGCTGTTGTTTTCAGGAAAAATAAATTCAACTAAAATTAAACTGCATATTTCAATCAAATATGTTAGTTTACTTCTTTGTCATAATTGATACTTTGATGTTATATTTGAATGTTTTAAAGTACTGCATTTATGTCGATATCTATGTTTATTACAGAAATGCATCACCAAGGTTTGCTAATGTAAAGACAGTATTTTATTTCATTTCTTATTTTGCATTTCTCCCACTTGGATATATGTTTTAATATCTGCTCATTATAGACACTGTGGCTAGTTGTAGTCTAGCATTAGTTTTATCACTCTGGATAGTACAATTTTGATTGTAGAAAGCTCATTTTCTAATGAGCGCAGAGAACAGAGAACGCTACTATGTCAAAGACTTGACAAAGACTGTAATGAGTGAAAAAGAGCTGTGGTAAACAGTCTTCAGAAGATCATCCATCCCAAGTGCCTCATCCTGATTTCTTATGTTTCATTCATAGCTTAGTGGTGAGGGGATGAATGGATCCACTCCTGATTGATTTCACTGGGCACTGGGTGGGGGATTAGGAAAATCAGATCTCCCTTTCCTTCCTTTATTTTTTCTCTAGTACAATAAGCATTTAGATCTTCATTGATTGTCTGACTGGGTGTTGCGTGTAATTTTACAATTTGTTCCATCTCTTATTAGAAAATACACAACCTGTTTGTAGGAGAATGTGTCTGGAACAGACTGATGTTGGCTGCGGAGGATGGCTTGCTGATTTGTTGTTTAGATGAACTAACACACACGATATATTACTATTTGGAAGTAAACCACTGAAGACTAGCAATAGTTTCTATCCAATTTAAAACACCTTTGGGAGGACAGTTTCTCTGTAAATAATGCTTATACTGCAGAAAGCTATTTATTATGAATGCTCTAGAAACAGACAATGAAATGTTTACAGTACATGTACTATCCAGTCTTTAGGAGTTAACCAAGAAAAATGTCTAAGGTAGCCTTAGAAGAGAATTAGGTTTTGGTAAACTTCTTAGATCTTAAAAGTTAGGACAGTACTCTCAAAGCCATTCATCTTGAGAAGTGCACCAATTTAGAAAGGGAAATTCTAATATGTGCCACAGAAATTATGTTCAAACCTAAATATGTTCTTCATAAGTTTATTTATGAATCTCCAAACTCATCCTTAACCTTAAGTAAATTTTTCAAGAGGCGGTCTGTTGATGTGTAAGACATGATTTGATTTTCATTAAAAATATATACGAGCACATGTATGCGCGCATACATAAACACGGATGTGGGGGGGAAACATACCTCCAAATTTTGCAGTGCTTTTCTTGGAATGGCGGAAAGATGGAGATGACATTTTAATCGAGTTTTTATTTTTCTAGTTTTTCTTCAAATTCTCTGTGATAAACATGTGCCACTTTTATAAACAGAAAAAAAATCAATTTTAATGTAACCTTCAAGAAGATCTATGAGATTGGGAAATAAGAGGCTTGACATGATACGCTGAAGTGCCGAAAGGAAAGAGAGCAGGCCACTGCCACCGCCATAGGGATTAAACCCCACCGGCATAGGGGCTGTATTTAGCTGCCAGGGAATTCAGTGATTTTCCCCTCTTTCTCTACATATCATAATTTCTATTCTTATAGTAAGAATATACATTCGTAATAAATTCTCTTTCGCTTTTCGGGAAGGGGCACACAGCCCGTCGGCTACTCCCAGAGATAGTAAGGACAGCTTTACTTAGCAAACGGCTTACTGAACAGTGCCCTTGTTCCTCTGGGCTCCCCAGAGCTCTCCGCCTCTTGCACGCCCTGTGACACATGGCTGAGAGGGACACACCAGCATTAAAGGAGGAGTGTCGAGTGGCTCGTCTGTCACATGACTCTTTTCTGGATAAAAAGATCTAAAAACTATCAGTAGTTAATATATAAGTAATGTCCACCCTGGTCCATAAACAGGGTTGCTACTATGACTTCAAAGGCAGCAAACTGAAGTTGAAGTAGCTGAAAATAATCAGGTTTTGGTGAAGATATGTCTGTTCTTTGCAACTGTATACCTAATAACCTCATCTAATTGGGCACAAATTGACAAAAGGACATTCTCCACAGATAATTCAATGTTTCCATGAAATACAACACAAAACAAATGAAAAACGTACAGTCTCTAAGGAAATGTATACACCTAGTGAGAAAGAAAATACTTCAAGGCCATCATAGACAATGTGGACCTGTTAGTGGTGGATTTCCTCACTTAAGTCTTTGTTTTCATATTCTATTTCAAGAAAAAAGATGTGAAATTCAGTATATGTGTATGTATACATGTAATGTACACACACACACACACACACACACACACACAATTTAGGCCATTAAATATATGAGAAGACAGTGAGCAGGGATCTCTGGAGTCAGTCTGTTGGGGTTCAAATCCTAGCTCTTCCACTTACTGTTTGGGTTTGGGCAGTTTGTGTAACCATTCTGGGCCTCAGTTTCCTTTCTTCAAAATGGGAAATATTAATGCACCTAACTTCGTGAGATTATTAGAAGGATTAAACAGCTCCATAAATGTAAACATTACGACGGTGACTGCCACATGGGAAACAAGCTTTTGGAAGTTCTGTCGTATTTTGATAATGATGAGATTCGCACTTTCATTTCTGAGACTGGGGTTTTACACTGGGATGCTGGAAGATGGAATAGGAGTTCCCTAATTCCAGGAGGTAGGAACCTTTGACTTTGAGAATACTAGAAACTGAGACTCAGACAAGTCTAGAGGAAGTGGAGAGTGAGAGCTTGGTGACCGAGTACCAAAAGTAAGGCAAACCCCGTTAGCAGGGTATAGTCCAAAACAAGATTCAAACAGCAAGTAAAAAGAGAACGAAGTAACAAAAACAGTTAAGTTAGTGGCAGAAATACATGTACTTAGGAATTTTGTTTCTTTGTTCTGCCTTCGTGCAGTGTTTCATTATTTTTATATTAAACATAAGTTACATGATTTATATTGCATGAGCTAAATAAAAATGATAAGAAACATATAAAACGTATGTTAAAGTTTAGAATACTTGACTCCTATATTTCTTGGTAGTCCACACCAGATTTATGCTTGTATCTGCTATACCCTAATTAAGTTTCATCCATCACTATGTGATAGCATGGTTGTGGCATAGTTACTGAGAAAAATTCAAAAGAACTTCGGTGAAAAATTTCAGAAGAACTTAGGTGAAAATTTAATTCCTTGTGAAGTCACCCAGTATCACAGAAGACCTGAGGTAAGCCTTTGTTTTAAAGACCATGGTCTGTTTCCAAATTTCAATTTTATTTTTTAAGTTTCACTTTTCACAAAGTATAATGTTCCATTTTTGGTGGGTGGGTTAGCTGTTCATTTGTTGTTTGTTTTCTGAGGTTGCCTATTGTTCATTTGAAGTGGCATTGTTATTCATTTATCTCTCAAAGTGACAAAATGTTCATATTCAGTTTGCAGATTTATTACTTGCAGCTACTACAGAGGGAAGTTTGGGTCACAGATCAGGTATTTGCTGGCACAGACCACTGTACAGACCATGTAACACACACTAGTCCTATTTAACTCTAAAGGCATTCTAAATTTTATTTCATTGCGTAGAATTAAAAAAAAAAAGTTATTTTTTTCTTGAATAAGATAAGTGGAGGAATACATAAAAGAAAGAAATAAAATCAAACGCACTTTTATATTTAGCTATGGATTTGCTAAAAATATCTGTATTTTCCCCCCTTGAAATTATTGGAATGGAAATAGGTGTGTTACCCCAAATAAAGAGCTGCATATTTCAGTCTCTGGAAAATTTTTCTGGGCAAATGGAGGCAATGAAGGAAAGAGATTTGTCTTTACTCTTCAGTCCCCACCCACCTACACAAAGAGAAAATACCATGGCAGTTTTCAGAGGTGACTGCACTGTCTTCATGGTGGAGGAGAAGAGGCAATTTGAAGGAGGCAATATCCCAACTCTAGGAATCCTGAAATTGAAAAGTTTTTCTCATAAAGTCATATTTACATCCAACAAAAATCTTGGATTTTTCAAGACCAGACCTATTTTTATTTTTGTTTTTATGCGTGTTTTTATTCTCTCCACGAGTAAACTCGTGTTAGAAGTCAGTCCTAATTATGGTAAGCACATGTACAGTTCTGGGACAAGAGAGCAAAGCAAATCAATAAAAGGGAAACACCCTGAGAGGAGCCTGAATGAACTCCTGAATCACTAAGATTTTGTGACTAATCAGCATCCTCTACTTTAAATATCCCATATACGATCCTAACCCATCTTTTTACTTAGTAGAAAACAACTGGAAACTTTCCAAATGCAATGCAATCTTTTTGTTCATTTGTTGACTGGTAGTAGTTTTAAGAGAAATCATTTTCTGTATTCTCCTCAGAGGTGTCTTAATTTTCCCTATCAAACTCGTAATCCAAAAGCACTAAAGTCAGCAGGACCTAATGCCTAATTTGCTACTATGTGTGGTGAAATCTAGTGCCAACGATCAACCACAGCCATTGCCCTGCTTCAAATATTCATGATTCTCCACAGTCCAAAATGCATTAAAGATGGGAATGATGCCAACAACACACAGTCTTCCCAGTGACAAGGAGCCTTCTCAGATCAAAGAAGCAAGATGTTAAGGACTTCAAACTAACTGTCTTTGTAAGAGACACTCACAAAAGGAATGTCAAAGCCCACACCCTGTCTCAGTTACGGAACGCCAATGAAATAAAGAAAAACATAGACGCTCATTCAGTGTCTCTGAACTCATTTTACTGCAACTACTTTGCTTTTTTCCTTTCTTCCCATTGCAGTCAGACTCAAGGATATTATGCGGTAAAACTGGAAAACATCATCAATGCTTTCACAGACAAAATGAATGACTACTGAGGAATTAATAGAATTTTAGTCAATAAGATTTTGCCAATGGAGCCTGAGTAGCATGTTGAGTGTGACACCAAAACAAAGTTAAAATGGTAATAGGAGCTATAAAGCATACATATGAAGCAAATACACATAATTTAAGTTGTCCCTTTATATCATTTGTCACGAGCCACATCTGCTTTTACACCTGTGCTCCCTTCCTTGATCTATGCTGACATCCTGGACACGTTAGGCACGCAGCCAGGTTCTCTCCCAGTCATTCCTATGATCAGACCCAGCTCTACCAACTTGCTTTTTTCCTATATTAAATCAAGTATCAACCCCGGGGCTCTGAACTACTTCTGACTGACAGGACCAACAGAAAGTTCTAGGCTAATTACTTCTTAGGAATAGTTCCCAGTGCAAAGAGAGTTACCATTGACCTACTTGGGACTTACAGAAATAATTTATCAGGTAAGATAATTAAGGGAATATAAACCTGTTTCTAAAACTAACCAAGTATCAGAAGTATTTGTTGAAATCATAAGTTGGTATTCCCAGTGCTATCAGATGGGCTTTATTACTTTGCAATGAGTCAATTTTATTATGTTTGACTTATTTATAAGCAATTCTTTTTCTTTATAAATTATATTTGGCAGGGTGCATTTGAGAGTCTCTTTGATGTATAAACACATTAGTTTTGACTTTTTTCAGCCTGGGTATAAAAACAAACAATCTTTTAAGCCCTTCTTTCCTTCCCCTCCTAACCTCTTCCCTATAAACAAGCTTACACATTGCTCTGCACAGGTGTTCCATTTGTTTGAAGTCCATCCTAAATAAAGGGATGCCCCAATATGAGAGTGGATAGATCTATGGTGTGGACCACTTCCCATGTGAACTTTTAATTCTCTCTTTTGTTAGCTTAATTCTTTCCTACACTGTAGGAAAATAACTGTAACTGAAGAATCTTCTGTAGCAATGGTGGCTCTGCTATTGAGAAAATCTTCGGATTTCTACAGCCTTGATGTTCTCCGTAAGAAGAAGGAAAATTCAAGAGAAAATCCTTGAAATGAAATCATAGAATTTAAGTGAGGGGCTTATATGAGCTTGTAAACCATCTGCTTTTCTCAAAGGCATTAAAATGTAATGTCTTTAGTATCATGGTTTCCATGCCATCCTCTAATTATTATTTTTTCTCTTCCTCCATTTTCCCTTTACCCCTCTATCATTTATTCATTCATTCATTTATTTATCTTCTCCATGTCCAGCGTGACTTGTTTTAAAAAATTTTTTTTTAATGTTTCTTTATTTTTGGGAAACAGAGAGACAGAGTGAAAGCAGGGGAGGGGTAGAGAGAGACACACAGAATCTAAAGCAGGCTCTAGGCTCTGAGCTGTCAGCACAGAGCCCAACACGGGGCTCAAACCCACAAAGCGGGTGATCATGACCTGGGACAAAGTCGGACACTTAACCAACTAAGCCACCCAGGCGCTCCCAGCGTGACTTGTTTAACTCAAACACTCATCTGTGAAAAGATCAAGTGATTGCGACTGATTGTAATTGATCTACGGGCTTTTTAATTCTAACAAAGATATATCTTCCTTTGGAAAGTACCTAAGCATTTTTGAATAACTAGAGTTAGCTTCTGTGATCAAATATAAAATATTAATTTCTTAGGCCAGGGTTAAAGAAAGACCAGGAATTAAGTTTTAGTATTTGTTTCGATATCGCAAATGCAGTAGTATTTATTCACATCTTGTTATTACTTTCTAATGTAGGATTGAGGACATTTGCATGTATAAAACTGTGGATTTAGTTAGTATCAAAGGCGAAAATAAATTCAACACTGAGTTGTACCCCTTGTTGCCACACAGCATATACAGTACGTTCTGTTTGCGAGCGGACCTGGTTGTGGTTTCATCTAAAATCAACGACGCATCAAATCTCCCCTGCTTCAGGTGACCAGTACGAGAGTCAGACCTCTCCCAACAGCCTCCTATTGTATTATACAGCCTCTCTCCTTCCATGTCTATTTAATTTCATTTATCGCTTTATTCTTGTGTCCTTCGGCTATTTCCAATCTGCCCTTCATGGTCATAACTAAATACAAAATGTTAACATACAAAGGTATTTATGTAAATGAAAATCAATACGCTTATCACTTTAAGCACCATTCCTTCTTGCTTACATTGGACATTTTAAGTACATTTTATTTAAATGCTAACAACTTTTCATTCTTGCCTGGGAAGTATAATGATCTTCTTGGCTCCCTGCCCCCCTGCATCCCTCTAATCTTCACAGCTATAGCCACTTAGCCCCATCTGGAGGTTCAGCTTTATTCCGCATTTTGGAACTAATCTTGTCTCTAGGCTGGGGGCGTACAAGATGTCCTAGCCAAAAGCTAACTGATTCAGCATCCAGGCAGCCTTGCTGCTGATTTCATTCTGACCTTGTAATTTATTTCTGAGATCTAGACGCTTGTCTCAGCCCCTCGTAACCAAGGCTTGGCTTTCTACACCAGTTCCAGCAAGTGGGTATCTATCCAGTCTTGCCCGGTTCTGTCTGTTTTCCTGATTGATAACCGATTCCTTGATCGCTGAAGTTCTGCTTTGCCCTTCTTGTTCCCTTTGCATAACTGAGTTTCTTTTTCTGAGCTCCAGTTGCATGCCTGGGACCTATGACCTCCTGTTGAATTTCTCTGATGCCACCAGCCCTGTGTGTATCTGCTCATTCCACCTGTCCTCATACCATAGATCTGAACTTTTGCTAGAACACCAGGAGTGACACTGCTTGCCTGGACATTTTCCCACTGCCTGCTGCAGGCGTCTCCCTTGTCACCAGCTTGAAGCCTGCAGGTCTGGAGTCACTACATCTAAGCTGCCTGCAATCTGGCTATTTTATTATTCCAGACATGGCAGGAAAGAAATATTATTTTAATTGCATCTTTGGCTGAATCGTTATACTAACACCCTCTCGTTACTTTCCTCTCACCTCTTCATTGTGGCCCTGCCACTTAAACACTTCAAAACTCAGTTTCCTCTTTGTAAAGTGAAACGATGGTGGAATTTACCCCTAAGGTTATTTTAAAGATAAGTGAGAAGAAAAAGTATACAGATGGACCAAACCCATAATAAGTAACCAGTAGCGTTTAGCTAGTATTCATATCGTTTCTTAAATCTTTGCATCTGCAAAGTAAACTATGTTACCTAAAGATGGCCACTGAAGAGATGAGAAACTAGGGGAACAGAAATTCTTAAGAAAAAATTAGGAATCCATGTGAATTTTTTTTAAGTAAAATAATTGACAGCAAGACAAATTAACAGATTTAAAAATGATGTTGAATTACAGATGCAGTCACCAGGAAACATTAAAAACGGAATGTTTAAAGGACGTCTTTTCTATCAGTGTGTCTTCATATATATAACGGCTATGACTATATAGAGTCTGAAAGCATTTAGAGACCAAAATGATTCTTTGAATCAGTCATTTACTTTAAAGCAGTGTTTCATAGTCACTTGGGGGAGTTTTAGATAAGTAAAAAATTTAAGCCCTACTTCTCTGAAATCCTGATTCATTAGTTTTGGGGTGGAACAAAAGAATTAGTGTGTTTAAAAAATTTCCAGGGTAATCGTGATGATCAATCAGGTTTGGGAACCATAGATTCATCAGCCACCAAGATGCCCAAAATGCTTTTAAGAAAATATACATTTATTTACCTCAAGACAGTCGAACCACTACATAAACTCTCGCCTGGCTGCCAGCTGCCCATTGGTGAGAAATGTTTGGGAGGTATGGAAACTCTACTGATATCTGCATTTATTGATGGGTGGCTAATTCAGTTGGCTCTAGTGTTTACCTGTAAGTACCCGATCCATTTACCCTAAGAACTCCAGTTTGCTCTGTTGGAATCCTCCACTTAATCTGCATTCAAAAATTTTTTAAAAATATTTTAAGCACAGACTGTTTCACTCTTGCCAAAATTATCTTGTCTTAATTTTTTTCTTCTTGTTCTTTTGATGAATGGCTCCCTCCACCCACAAAAGTTTTATCCAGATTTTGGCTGTCTCCCTCCAACTCTACTGAGACATAGTTGACATATAACACCATATAAATTTTATGTGCACAACGCGTTGATTTGGTGTGCTTATATATTGCAATACGATTACCACCATAGTGTCAGCGAACACCTCCATCACTTCACACAATTACTATTTCTTTTCTTGTGATAAGAACATTTAAGATGTACTCTCTCAGCCACTTTGATAAAGTGATTGTTAACTCCTCTAGACAAACATAGTCTGCACGATGAAGAAAACAAAGGGCACTTGGCTTATTTTCCTGAAAGATACGTGTGTAAATGAGGGGGAACTCTGACTCCTTCCGCTATCACTCCACAAAGACCTCACTCTGAACTTTGGGTTGCTCCCTTCAGGTGTGATTAAGGCAGGACTAAAACATGTGGATGTCCTAGAGGACTAACATTTTGGGACTCATGTAAAATACTGAATATTATTCATTATTTGTTCAACATATCTTCACAAAAGGAGTTGAATATTGGTGGGATGAAGGGAGAAGTTGATCCTAGAGAGAAGCCCAGAAATCATTCTTTGCTTCACTGCCTTCTTAATTCGGCTACAGGTGTGCATATGCATAATTTGTTTAAGATAAATTCTCTGCAGTTACTCAGATCCACCATCTTAGAAAGCAGATTAGCAACCATCCATTGTTTATTGACCATGGTTCTTCAGAAACTTTCTGATAAATACGATTTTTCTATCCATCTTTTAACGCGGACAGTATGTGGCAGTCTAAAAGGTATCTTAGTGTATCTTATCAAGGAACGAATGCTCTTAACAGCTTCCTGGCTAGTCCAGCTCTTAACTCACTTCAGAAATCCCTTTCAGTTATTATAGCCCTGAATTTTCCCCCTTAGGAAATGGATAGGAAAAAATGCTGGAAATGTCTTTTAGGAAATGGCTGAGAGAGTGAAGAGAAATTATTGTTATGATTTGTTTAAAGAATGAAAAAGAACACGTTACCAGACGTCCTCGGCGTCTTCATCACATTCTGCACCAAACTGGCAAATATCACAGGTGGAAGTCTCCTTTTGACTGGTTTCTCCTGAGCCTTCATGAACTGGAGAGCAGAAGGAAGTAAACAAAAGCAATTCGGATAAGCATGCTTAATACCAACACTCGAAGGCTATTCTATATCAAGACTACTTTTCCAACAGACCGGTTTGCTTTTGGGGCTTCAAAGAATGTCTTATTCACCTCTCTTCTTCCCTAAATTTAAGGAAAACTCTAGCAATCATATGCACCCATTGCTATGTAGTAAACACTTCAGGTTTTTACAAGCAAAATGAAACAGCAAATAAGAGGGTTTACTGGATTTATCAAAAATACTTGGTTAATAAGTAGACCATATGAAAGAGTTATTAATTAAAAGGGATTTAGATTGTTACTTGCCTAGAGGAAATATCTCATGTTTACTTTACAAACAATACTTTGCATTTTCTCTTTCCTAAATTATAAATCTTTGTCATTTAAAGGCTTTTATACATAATTAAAAATATTCAAAAGGAAAGTCTTGACTTATTAGATATGTCTTCTTTCTTTTTTTTTTTTGCAAAATGTTTAGTACTTGTAAGGAAAATATGTTGCTTATAAGTTTGTAGAAAACACCTTTGAGTTGGTTTATGCAATAATTTCTTGAATCTTATACAAATATTGCACAGAGCCCATCATAGCGACTTCCTCCGGGGGGGTTATGAACATATATTTCATTTAAAAAATACACATTCTCATTGATGAAAATGATTGATACTGGTCTTTTTTTCTCCCATAAATTCAAGTATAGAAATATGTAATATGTAACTCAATTACAAAATTAACTTTTCAAAATCAGGATACAGTCGTGTAAGTTGGACTCAAATATTTTGACTCCAATGAATGAAAATCTGAGCAATGCTTTTGAGATGATGGATTACTATTTACCCAATTAAAAAATATATGGTTGAAAGCAAAAATAGTTTTGGTTATAGGTGAAAAATTGCAACAACTTAACTACTATATTGACAATTGTATTCTGTAAACAGATCATATACTTAAAAACCAGATGTTTAAATCAAGAGAATATTTTTTTAAACATTTTTGTTTTATTTTATTTTTGAGAGAGATGGAGACAATGCAAGTTGGGAAGGGACAGAGAGAGGAGAGAGAGGAGAGAGAGGATTCCACGCAGGCTCCACACTGCCAGCACAGAGCCCGATGTGAGACTCGAACCCACGAAGGTGTGAGATCATGACCTGAGCTGAAACCAAGAGTTGGGCGCTTAAGGGACTGAACCACCCAGGCACCCCATAAATCAAGAGGATCTTTAAAAAGTGCACTTCTGACAAAGGTTAGTTATTTTCAATAGAAAAAGAAAATAAGCAATTAAGTATGGCAATTTCCCCAATCTTTATGGACCCTAATAAGACCACATCATCTTTAACAAAGACACAGTGTATTAAGATGCACACTGAAACTAACAAATCCGATACTACTTATTTTGTTTTAACATGATATTTTCCTCATTTATTCTTTGTCTATTAGCAAGAGAGTTTTTAACATTTACAAAAGCAGAGGACTTTGTTCCTTGCCTTTCTTTAATTTACTGCTGTGCACTTAAGTGGTTTAATTTACCAAAAAAAAAAAAAAAAAAAAAAAAAAAAAAAAAAAGACAGGAAGACATCTGAAAGAGTTCATTTTTTTTAAAGTTTATTCAGGAAAGGGAGAAATATTTAGTTTTTTCCAAAGCAACTTTTTTTCCCTTTGTGCTTGATGGTTTGCACTTACATTTCAAAAAAGTTATGAATTAAACAGACCACTTCAATTGCAAAAGTATGGATGGTATAGTTTTAAATTGGTAAGACGTGAGGAAAGATATTCCTCCCCAGAAAGAAGAAGGAATTTTAGACTTTGATAGAATAGACAGCAGTTATTATCCACTCTATTACTTTAATACAGGCAAGACCATTAGAATGGACCATGGGGATAAGAAGGAAGCTGCGGTCTTCTCCTCAGGAGAGACCTAACAGCTGCGGCCTCTTTATTACTTTCTTATTATTAATGCAACACAGAAGCTGCTAATGGGGGAGAGCCTTTTAGTGTTAGCGAGATTAGCAGCTTCCAGACTCAAACTTCCCACCACTCAGGAAACGTACGATCGCAACGGGAAGGTCCTTAATGAGCAGTTACGGCCACCTAGGGGGGCTCCATTTTCTTTTGCAGTAGAGATCCTAGGTTACGGATCTACTGGAAGTAACCTGGGGGGTGAGTTGTGCTAACTCAGCAAAACTACTAATAATATTTCTACTGGAACTCATATTCCATTTCTATAAACGGAGAGTTACTGGTAGAATCAAGACATTTGCAAATTCTCCCATACGGATGAAGCTGCCAGTTCAGAAGAAGCAGTAGCAATGCCTCCATCGATAAATATTCAGGGAATAAAGTGATTTTATTTGAGTTCATCCACAATGAAAACTAAAGTAAGATCTCTCCATATTACCTGAAGCATGGCCTTGCACCTTTGTAATAAACAGGTACACAGTTTTCATTTAAGCAAGGAGACCAGTGGTTCTTAAATAGGGTGGGGCTCAGAAGCTCTGGTAGATTTTATTCATTTATTTTTAGTTTTTAGCATAACTGCCTACGATACCCTTGGAGACACTGAACTTGTAGTCTTGCTGCTTGGATATGTAGATTCTAAAAAACGGACCATCCCTGCCTAACAATCTCTGCCCTAAATAAAACCAAGAAGACCTTGTCTGTCCCGAGCATTCTCTCCATGTGTTGTTTAGCACAGGACTTGTGACACGTTAAAGTCCACAGGAAGCACCTGGAGGTTTGATAAAAATGCAGGTTCTGATTCAGTACGTGTCAGGTTATGCTTTTCTTACAAGCCCCCACAGGCTGATGCTCCGGCTCCACAGACCACATTTTGGGTAGCAAGGGTACCACTGTGTTTGTTTTTCAAACCCCAATCCATAATTTATTAGCCGGTAGTGAAAAAGAATTAGTGGGTCACTTACCAGAGTTTTTGTAAACACGAGACCGAATATACCAGAATAGAAAACACTTAGTGCATCTCATTTAGCAAGTATAGGTTTTATTTTATAACACTGTTTTAGTTATCCATATGTACATCTACACAGAGCCGCAATATAAATTTCATTTCTTACTAAAGGTCACAGTCATAAAAGCCTGAAAACCACTGATTTAGCACACGGTAGATGCTCAGTAAGTGTGTACTGAATTGGACTCTTCCTTCTCCCCGTTCTCTCCACGTTGTCAGAAATGAGAAGGGTCAGCGCTTCATCATTTGCATTCGTCCACTGATACAGGAATAAAATTCACTTATCCTAAAGTATTAGTTCAGCTATGCATGTACATTTGAGTCCTTTTATTTTGTGAAGGAAAATAATTATTTCCCTCTATTCTGTAGAAACTTCGATTTCAGCAACCGACTGAGGGAATTGCGAGGGGTAAAGGCAGGGCTCCTAAAAGCATATTTTATCAATTGTGGAGCCCTCTGGTTAGAACTGTTTTAATCCCTGAAGATTCCGAATTGGGGGATTATAAAAGATAATCAAATTACTTCTCTCTCAACTGGTGGTCTCATCTGGAGGTAACGTAGTGCCTTTATCACCACCTTGTTCGGGCCCAATACAGGTCTTCACACTGGGTGTGCCTGCTGGGCCCTATTCTCTTCCTGACTCACTACAGTGCCTCCTGGGTCTCTTAATATCCTAACCTGTGTCGTGCCGTTTGTGAAAACATGGTGAAATGTTAATATTCAAGCAGTTATTCAAAGTCATTTATCTTGTCAAAAATTGCACTAAACTTGGTATTAATTGAAAAGCTCATATCTTCAGTGTATCTTTCAGTCAGTTTTGGGGAATGCCTACCAAGACAAGGAACAACTCTGTCATCCCAGAAGGTTCCTTTGTGCCCCCTTCCCAGCCATTATCCTACCTCCACCCTGTCTCTGTATATACACAGATCGGTGACCTGCTTTCTGTCACCGCAGAAATTTGTTTTAACTCTTCTAGAAAATCACAGCAACAGAATCACACAATATTTAATTATTGTGCTCACCTTTGTCACTCAGAATCATTGTTTCTGAGATTAAGTCAGGTGGCTGTGTGTATCAGTAGTTTATTCCTCTTTATTGCTTGGTATTTAATTAAATGAATATATCAAAATATACCATTTTCTTGTTGAAGGACATGGTTGTTTTTAGTTAGTTACTAGCTGGAAACAGTAACTGAGTATTTATTCATAAAGCTGCCATAAATCTTCCAGTAAAAGACTTTTTGTGCATATTAGTTTTTATATCTCTTGGACAAGTATCTGACAGTGGTGTAATTGGGTACCAAGGTAAAAATTATTCTTGTTTCTCTTTTTATCCTCAAGTTGCAGGAATCTTTAATATATTTTGGGTTTCAATTTTTGTCGGATGTGAAACCTGGCAGATTTTGTGAGGCAGAGGCTGAGGTTCTGTCTTTGTTATTCCCCTATGGACATGCTTTTTTTCTCTTGACCTGTGGATGAAGTGAAATATGTTGATTGATCTTCGTAGTTAAGCCAACCTCCCATTCTTGGGATAAGTTCAACTTAATCCTGGCTTATAATCCTTTTATATATTGCTGGATTTCATTTAACAATATTTCGTTCAATTTTTAAAAATCTGTGTTCATAAGATATACTGGCAGTAATTTTCTTTCTTTATATTGTCCTTGTTTGGCCTTAGTATCAGGGTTAAAATGTCTCATGAGGGGCGCCTGGGTGGCTCAGTCGGTTGAGCGTCCTACTTCGGCTCAGGTCATGATCTCGCGGTCTGTAAGTTCGAGCCCCGCATCAGGCTCTGTGCTGACAGCTCAGAGCCTGGAGCCTGCTTCACATTCTGTGTTTCCCTCTCTCTCTGCTCCTCCCCACTCATGCTCTGTCTCAAAAATAAAAATAAAAATAAAATAATAAAATGTCTCATGATATGAACTAAAAGTGTTCCCGCTTTCTCTATTTTATGAAGGTTTGTGTATGATGGTACTATAATTTGATTTTGCTATACAAGACTATTTAAATTTTCTATTTTATTGACTTCTGCTCTTATTTTTATTATTCCCTTTGTGCCATATGCTTAGGGTTTAATTTATTATTTTTCTTTTCTATTTTTAAAATTTATTTTGAGAGAGACAGAGAGAGAGAAGGGGGATGGAGAGGAGCAGAGAGAGAGAGAGAGAATCCCAAGCAGGCTCTACACTGTCAGTGTGGGGCTCAATCCCATGAATCCTGAGATCATGACTTCAGCAGAAACCAAGAGCCAAAAGCTCAACCCACTGAGCCACCCAGGCACCCCTATTATTTTTCTAGTTTCTCAAAATGGAAACTTGATTTTCCACCTTTTATATTTCCTAAGATAGTCATTGAAATCTATAAATTTCCTTCTAAAGACTGTTTTAGCTGCATGCCACGAATATGACTTTATTGTGTTTTCATGTATTTATGTTCAAAATATACATTGTGATATCCTTTGAATTTTTTATTTCCCTCTGATCCATGGATTATTTTAGTAAGTGTGTTTTTTTAAATTTTTTTAATGTTTATTTATTTTTGAGACATAGAGACAGAGAATGAGCAGGAGAAGGGCAGAGAGAGAGGGAGACACAGAATCCGAAGCAGGCTCCAGGCTCTGAGCTGTCAGCACAAAGCCTGACGTGGGGCTCGAACTCACAGACCATGAGATCATGACCTGAGCCGAAGTCGGCCACCTAACCGACTGAGCCACCAGGCGCCCCTAGTAAGTGTGTTTTTAACCTCAAACTATTTGAGGCTTTTCCAGGTTATCTGATTTTTATTTATCTTTAATAACTCCATCATGTATGAAGAACATATTCTGTTTAATTTAAATCTTTTGAAATTATTGAAACTTGTTTTATGGCTCAGAACATGGTCTATCTTTTTGAATATTCCATACGCATCTTAGAAGGTGTAACCTCTTTTGAGTAGTTTTCTATAAATGTTAATGAGCTTAAGTTGATGGTTAGTATTATTCAAATCATCCATAACTATACTGAGGCTTTGTTTAATTGTTCTATCTTTTCTTGGGAAAAAAGTGTTAAAATCTCTACCAGTGACAGTAAAATTATTTCTAATTCTCTTTTGTTTCGTTCTTCTGTTTTGTCCTGTATTTGGAAGCTTTGATATTGGGCGTATAAACATTTAAGTTTTATGTCTTTATAAATAAGTAACCCTTCTATCATTATGAAATACCCCTTTTTAATCTCTGGTAACACAATTCATCTTGAAATCGACTTTGTTCTAAAATGTATATAACCATACCAGCTTTTGTTTGCTTATTGATTCTATTTACTTGCACCTAACATGTCAGTAACGTGTTTAAAGGGTGTTTCTTGAAAACAACATAGAGTTGGATCTTCCTTTTTTATCCAGGCTGAATATATCTGCATTTAACCAGGCCATTTATGTTTAATATATTTACTTTAATGCAATAATCAATATGTTTGGTTTTAAGTCCGCCAATTTGGTACTTGATTCATAATTAGCCAATCTTTTTGGGTTCCTCTGTTGTCTTTTCTATCTTACTCTTTTCTTTCATTTAGCTGAATCAAATATACCATTTTATTCATTTTATCTTATCTCTTCTAATTTTTTTGGTTATACATTTTATGTTATTATTTTGGTGGTTGCTTTAAGAATTAAGATATGCATTAAGTAAAAAAACCAAGCAACCTTGATTTCTGTATCATCAAGGATACTAGAATTTTGAGAAGAGTACTTAAAGATCTACAGGAATAGTATATTTCTAATGAAATTGGATCTGCCTTCCCCAAAAAACGAAAGAATTACAATATGTCTCTTTATTACTTCATGAACAATTTAAGAACTTTATGACAAGATATTTTTAATTACTGTAGTTCACATTTTGCATTTTTATTGTCATGTATCATATTTCTAACTTTTTATTTACTTTACACAGCTGTCCTACTTTTTTTTGTTCGTTTCAAAGGCAAAAGCCAGAGAGTTCTGTACTAATGAAGACCCTTGCCTGTCATTGTTAAGTGATTGACTTCTGATACATTTGCTCTAACTTTTCAAACTTTTATATAGTCTCACATTCTCCATGAAAGACATTATTGGCATCTGACATTTATAGTAGATTGTTTTATTTTTCCCACTTATTTTCTACCCTTTCCAATAAAACGAGTATACATTCCTTTCCATAGCCGTATTTCCACTGAGTTCCATGGGGCCACTATTGGTCTCATGACTTGCTTTTGCCATTGAAATGTGAATGGAAATGAGAAGCTATATAAAAGCCATCATGAGGCTTTCTAATTTCCTGCTCTTTCCTTTTGCATAAAAAAGACACATTCCGGAATAGTAGTGGTTCCTTTAACCAATCCCAGAATGAGATGTGATTCAGAGCATAGCCACAGTTAAGCTGCAGCTATGAGACCAAGAATAATACCATTGATGCTATAAGCCTGTGAGATTTTTTAAAGTTTATTTATTTATTTTGAGAAAGAGAAAGGAGGCTCCCGCATGTGAATAAGAGGGGCAGGGAGAGAAAGAGAGAGAAAGAGAGAGAGAGAGAGAGAGAGAGAGAGAGAGAGAGAGAGAGAGAGAGAATCCCAAGCAGGCTCCACACCGTCAGCACAGAGCCCCAAGCAGGGCCCAAACTCACAAACCGTGATGTCATAACCTGAGCTGAAATCAAGAGTCAGATGCTTAACCGACTGAGCCACCCAGGTGCCCCAAGTCTCTGAGATTTTGAAGTCATATATAACTAGACATTTACCTGGTGAAAGAGGACTAAGGAGACATCAGTGAATGCTATTAGTTAGTTCTAAGGAAATGTATTTCCACACCTCAGATTTCAGTTGCATTACTTACCTACACAACCCTAGATCTAATTTTAATTTTCTGCAAATCTGCCTTCAAAGCGTTTACTATTTATTTTCTATACCAACATATATTCGGCAATAGTTAAGGCACATTTCTTTTTAATATTTTTATTTTCTCACAGCATAGCAGTATCTATCCCAGTCTATGCATGGTTCCCATTTCCTTCACCATGTACTTCGCTGGTAGATCTCTTTGACATATATAAGGCGTCCCATTTAAATTAAGCACAGCATAAACATTAAATGTAGTACAAGCATGTATGAATAGAAACCTCCACATGCATCAAGTCTGAAATAAAACAGGCAATCCTTAAAATATCAGATTGTGTCAACAAAAAGACTGAGACTTCTGACTTAAACATGACATATATATATTGGTTCTAATCTCGCTTAAAATTACTCTATAGTTGAAAAAAAAATACACAAATTTTATGTAGATCTTAATCTGAATGTTTGCTAAATCTAGAATGCATTTTTCTTTTTCGGTCTTATTCAATCGGGTATTCGGTGGTGGTGGTAGTGTTGTGTTTTTCCCAAATAGGTAGACTAATGAAGTAATTCTTGGCAGACTTAACTTTTTCCACTTCATTTACATAGGAACAAGATTTAAATTAGGGATAACATTCAATATAACTGTTGTTACTGAAATGACTTTGACTACCAAATTATGAACAGTAGTTTTTCATTTTGAATAACTTCCATAAGTCATTATTTTATTATCACCAAAGAGCTGAACTTTGAGTTTACCTTCCAATGAAGGTAAAATTCCAGTGAAACAATGGAAAGACATTTTTAAATCAGAACTCTCCATTCTCTTCTCTAATTGGTGCGACTTGTCTGTTTTGCCTTTTGTATGCCAGCTCTACCTCTCACATGCCTTTCCCACAAGAAAGTTGAAATCAAATGATGGCAGCTGCTGACAGTTCCTGGAAGCTCAGATAATTCTACACCATTGCTTTTGAGCCACAGTCATGTTCTGTTACATTTTCCAACATTTCCCTAGAAACCCCAATATGACTTTAAAGAAAAATTAGAATAAGAAATATTTTCCTTTTATTCATATTGTAATGAGAAGATATTTATTATACAAAAAATAATTATACCATTACATCATATTATGGAAATGCTAAAGCAAGAGAAGTAGCATTTTGGTAGGCTGTTTACAAAACTAACACTGATTTCTTTTTTTCCATATTAACACAGATTAATTGTGTATATGTATCAGCACCACAAGGCAGCTAGATATTTCAGATTTTAGGGAGGAAATCCATTATCTTTGCTTCATTTTAATTAAAAGAGATCCAATTCCACCGATAATTTTTAATTTTTAAGTGATTTAAGTGCCAAAAACTAAAGGAAGGCTAAAATTACACTTACACATAATGATTTACAATTCTAAAAACCACTTGAAAGTCTAAGAACTAAGTTCATGACTGAACAAATGTAATTTTATATGAAACACTCAAAAGAAGAGATCATTACAGAAAATTTAATTTTTCATAATTAAACTAGTTTGCTAGAGCTTGACGAAGCTTCTTTAGAAATCACACATAATTTATCTTCTGCACAACTAAAAATAATTTAAGAGATGAATACGATACTACTACGTTGAGGCACAACTCAAATGCCATCACTGAAGTCTGACTGATTTCATTCAGTCCTATTGAGCTAGAACCAAGATACTCAGTCGATTAAAAAAAAAAGAAGCAGCAATAGAGAAACAAAATGAGGAAATAAGAAGTGAGAGAAGGAAGGATGGGAAAAAAGAAAAGAAGAGAGGAAAAATGCTTACTTTGTTTGATATTATGCATGCCAGAATTCATGAAAGCTAGTTACTATGCCAGACTTCAGGAAACTACCATATCAATCATGTGTTAATTGCAAACAAAAATATTCTTCTTATCCTCAGTATAATTAATTCGAATCATTTTATACAAATTCATATAAATAATTTAAATGTTTTTCTTATTAAATGCCTAAAAGATGAGACATTTATTTTTTTATTGGTAAATTCTGAACACTGGCTCGGACTAAATGAGTTACTGTAGAGCACGGTGAATACCAAATCCCCATGAGAGGAGACAGAAAAGACTAGGAGGTTAGTCAGCGGAAACGGTAACGGTGAGGGACAGTTGAGGACAGAGTTGCTGAAGAGGACAACACAGAATGAGGCATTCATTGCATAAGGATGTATAGTGAGGAAAGGGGTGTTTATGGGAGAATGGAGTTGAAGCATCACTGCATGCTGACAACGATGGAGTGGAGAGGAACGAGTGCATGCAGGAGAGAGAGGAGACGATCAGAGAAGCAGCATCCTTGAGAAGGGACGGATTTAGATGCAGGTGTCGCGGTTGGCCTCAGAGGTAGGGACATGTCTTCTACTCCAGAAGGGATGGTAGATCAGGTGAGTACAGACATATGGAGGCGGGGACACTGAAAAGGGAAAGATGAAACAGGTCTCCTCTGGGTGTCTTTATTGCCTCTATTGTATCTTTACTTAAGAGAAAGGCCATCGGTTGACAGGACGTGCTAAGAAAGAAGAGTGAATGTAAATGAAGACCGAAGGTTTTATAAGTCTTCTACAGTTTGTTGCTTCCCAACTTTGGGCTTAATTCTCCTAATTAGCAAATCTCTGATGAATAAAGATATATCTTTATTAACTTGCACTTCTGTATGTATTTAGTATATGACATTTGGTGTTGATAACTTAAAGGCATTTTGTGATGTTGGAAGTTTCGTTTGAATCATCAGATAAAGACTAAATTGGCAACAGAGTTAACTCTAACCTACTTAATGTTTGTTTTGCTAAAAGGGCTTCCCAATCTGGTAACAATTTACATGCCATGTTTATTTCCTAAATATTTTCCCATTCCGTCTTGTCACCACCGAACTAGTTCGGATCTGCATCATCCTTTGCCTAAATTTCTAGCTACCTGACCTCTGTACTTACACACTTGCCTCTCTTAAATATATCTCCCGTGTCTCTCATTGAAATGCAAATCTGATCGTGCCATTTAAAATAGAAAATAGCATGAAATAATCTAAAGGCAATTGCATGACATGCAAAATTCAGGCCTACGGCCAGGAGGGTTGGATTTGGGTTGGTAGGTTCTCTATGATTCCCTGATTTCTTATGTGAAATATGAGAAGCCTGTCTCACTTAGCTTCCAGGCTGTGGTGAAGATTAAATGGGAACACGTGTGAATGTGTTTTGCACCCTCTAACTTGCTCTGCCACCCTAAGGTGTGAACATTAATAAAGTATTAAAGGTGAAATAAAGTCATTATCTTATTCCAGGCGAGAAGGTTCTTTAAAGGATGTCTAAGGCTGAATGTCACAAACGCGAATTTTTGGCTCTTTGTAAGTGGCCTTGGACTGATGCTGAAGTAGGAGTCTTTGTGGGAGCAGAGAAATAAGAATCCCAAACAACATAACAAAATGGAGAAATAAAAATAGTGAGGAACTTATAGAGGAAGTCTTGCACCAAAATATCCTCATTTAGTGTCTCATATTAAGGAGGGAACAGGATCGGGGAAGGTGCAGGTGAGGAGCGGATGGGAAGTCCCTGATATAGTCTCAGAAATTGTCCAAAGCTCCAAGCCTTTTTGTTGTAGTATACTGGCTCTTAGAACAAAGAAAGCACGAAAGTGACATTTTCTTTCTTTTTTGTTATGGATGGAGATGAGAATTCAACAGGGCTTTATCTCCACCCCACCCCCATTTGTCTGCTATAGGCTTTGGTTTTCACTAAAAGCCTAAAACACATATTCTGTCTGGTTTTGACTTCCAGGTCCAAGTGAGACTTAAAAATGAAATTTGTAAAGATCAAGACTTGCTTAAATATATAACATATTGATATAAATAGGCCAATGAAATAAAAGAGCAGCAGTAATAATGAAGCCAATTTTAAGAGGTCACAGCATTTCATAAAACTGGTAGTTAAAGTAATAATTTTTCTGAATTGCCTGTAATATTTTCCAGCCTAGTTCTGCTATCTAAAGTCCAGTCTTTAATTTTGGGAATCACAAACACTAACATAACAAGAAAATGTCGGGGCTGGAATTCGGTGTTTGTGATAAGTTTGTGATTAGATCAGTCTGGTGTTCGATCTGGAAACACATCTTCCTCCACCCCCAACTTGTTCTATATCGAGAGTACCTGTTTCATTTCTATAACTGCCCTTTTGCCTACTGGCTTTAGTTGGTGAGGTTTGGTTACCCTTGTGATTTCCTTTTCTAGTTTACGTTGTCTCTAAAGCTCGGGTTTCAAATCTGTAATATATTGCCTACTCCCTAGTATTCTTGAAGACCTCTCTTGTGATGCTACATTTTGGAATCAGCCCTCCTTGTGGCCAAGTAAGGCAGGCCCCACTAGCTTCTGTTTCACTCCCTCCCAGAAAAAGTGCTTGCATATACATTATTTCAAGTCAACATAAACAAAAGAAGACAAGAAAAAATGTACTCTCCAAAGTGTAAGGATAGAAAGGTCAGAATTACCTAATTTGAGGTGTGAAAGAAGGCAGGAATGTCTTCCACGAAATGGAAAAAAAGAAAACACAAAACAAAACCCACAAAATGGTTTAAGAAAGCTAAAATGCTGGAACAGGTTAGAAATTGACTTCTAGCTAATCAATATGTCTACTTACAGAACCATTAGCTCAGTCTGAATCTGCCAAGTGGAAAGAATGAATAATTGTGGAAAAGACATCTAGATTTTTAAGAAATTGCATAGATTTTAGAGAAAATATTATCGCCATTAGATTGCCAAAGATATCCAGAGAAAAATGGAAAATTATTAAAAAAAACTTAAAATTAAAAATGTTCTATTGGGAATTTGTAATGAGACCAATTTTCTAAACTTTAGGTTTTTAAACTCAGACCACTTTCATTTATAGTTTCAACAAAATTCATGGACCTTTTTTTTTTTGAACGCCTTATACCTACATTTAAAGATAACTGGAACTAAATTAATTTCCTTGTTTTTGCAGTTTTAGGGAAAGTGCTCTTTGTCTCAACTATGAAGATTTAGGTTTAATAGCGACTGTTAGCTTATAGCTTCTGTTTAATGTTTGTTTTAATAATTACAGTATTGAAAGGCATGTATGCTAAAATTACCAGGCATAAAAATATGATTTAACTTTATGAATAAATAAAAACCCATTGGTAAATACAATAGGTGCAAGAAGAAAACATTTTAAAAGGTCAACACATTTGTATTATAACGTTTAGTGTTATATTGACAGAATTAATAACAAACATTTTTAAAAAAATTTTCTTTACTGTTGTTTATTTAATTTAAGATTGTAGTTCAGTTTAGGGGTGCCTGGGTGCTCAGTCGGTTAAATGTCCGACTCCTGATTTCGGCTCTAGTCATGATCTCATGGTTCATGGGATCAAGCCCTACCTTGGGCTCTGCACTGACAGCGAGGAGTCTGCTTGGGATTCCCCTCCTCCCTTTCTCTGTGCTCCTCCCCCGCTCATGGTCTCTCTCTCTCTCAAAATAAATAAATACACTTAAAAAAGATAGTAACTTCAATTTAGAAGTTAATTATTTCTTTTTTTTTTAATTCAGTTTAGAAATCAAGGACATATTTCTAATGACTATGAAATATTGGTCAATAAGCAAACTTGGATGATACATATTATATTGAAAACATAAATCTTGATTATAATACAACTCTGTTTAATGTTTTCCTACTACCCTTAGAATAAAAACCCACAGTCCTTTAGGTAATAAAAACCCACAGTCCTTACCACTGTATTTAAAGTCTTTCATGAATTATCACCAACCTATCACTCCATCTTCATCTCTAGGCTCCCAGCATGATCCTTATGGTGTAGCTACTCATTGCCTGGGTGGGATTAACGCATGCAGTTTCCACTGTTTAATGGCTGATTCTGACTCTAACTTGAAGCCTCAGGGGTAGCATTACACTGTTCAGGAAAGATGCCCTCACTCTCTGCGCTTGTCCTTTATTCCCAGGATGTGTAGAGCCCTTGGTTTGTGTCCCCAACCGATTCTTTGTATTTAGCACATTGTAGAAGTAGGGTTGCTTTGCTGATTCTCTTAATGTCCTGTGAATTCTTCATGGTCAAGTCATATGCTTTATTTGCTTTTATATGTAAACTTAGCACAGGGCTTGGGAGATGATAGGAAGTACTGTTCAGAGACGAGAATTCCAGAATTTGAGGTCTTTATGTTGTAGCAGTTCCAGGTAATGATAAAATGTGACCACATTTCCAGTCAGCTGAAATGAGGTTGAGGAGTCTGAAGAACTATGTGGCCAGTATTGAGAAGAAATAGAAGACAGACTCTGTGGCAGTTACATGTTGTGCATAAAATGTTCGGGCACAGGGCAAGATTACCTTTCCCTGGACGTTAAATAGCCCTGGCTCTAGTTCTGGCCAATGAGTTGTTGAGTGGAAGTTGTAGCTGGTTGAAGATCTTCCCTATTATTGAAGAATGCCTGGGAGGGGCAGGAATGAAGGCCAAATCAGGAGACCAGGGCACGATGAGAGTAAAAAATAGAAAATGTGGCACATAATTTGGAGAGAGAACTGACCAGATCTGCTGATTGATTAGGTGCAGGTATAAAGGCAACATTCAAGAGAGCTACTCCATCTGCCCCGGTCCCTGACTGCAATGCTGCCCTCACCTAGCACCTTACCCATCATCCTGTAGTGAATGTGTGGTGAGAATAAAAAAAATAAACCTTGGTTCTTTTAAGAGATGTTTGTTTCTCCTGCATACCTTTGCATAACCTAGCATAACCTGAATATGTCAGAACACGCGGCTGAGAAGCATGAATGCAATCTGTTCCACTGTGTTGACTTCACTAACTCCCAGTTACCTAACTGGTGGTTACCCTGGAACACAGTATACGAAAGTGAGCAAGCACTGATTCATAAGGAAAATGGCAGTGATGTGGGGTTCAGCAACTTCTACCTAGAGTACAGGAAACGGTAGTATCGGCAAATAGCATGAGTTTTGAATAAGAAGCAGTTTATTGAGTGATAATGTCAGCTTTCCTTGACGATGATTTGAAGATGATGGTATGAAGTCAGAAGTATTTGGCCTCTTCCTAGCTTTATATGGGAAGGGAGAGAAGTAAATGAGGTTTGGAGGAATATTATGCTATCACTGGGGAGAATACAAGAGGAAATTATCAAAACATTTAGGATAATTTAACCTTACTCTTTCACTAGAGCTAATATAGATAATACCTACCAAAAAAAAAAAAAAAAGAAAGAAAAACAAGAATATACAAAGTTCTTGTATCCTTAAATAGGCCCAATTTTACTTTCACAGAGCATACAGGAAATATTTCCTAATAATTATTGGTATTTTAAAAGCTATGCGCACATACATGCCTTTAATGCCTTACAGCCCTTTGACATAAAGGCCAGATTGTGGCTGATTTGGGGTATCCCCAAATGGAAAACATTTTTTTTTTCCTATCTCAAAACACATTCTGCTTCCTGCTCAAACTCGTACCCACAAAACATTCTGTACTGTTGCTTTCATTTTCCCCCAATGCTGCTTAGCTTTCTTCATGCATATTCGTATTTTTAGATCAGATAAAATGAATAGAAGTTTCTTTCCCTGAAAAATATGTAGTGTGATTCAAAGAAAATGTTAATTAAATGAAATACTTACAGTCTTGTGAAATATTGATATGTAGCAACTAATTTTGTCTCTGTACTCAGTTGCTTTTTCTGTGTGTATCTGAAGCACCATTCTTATGGAATTATGTAGCTTTACCAGCACTGTTATTGACAGCATTTTTAAATGGAAGAGAAGGGGGATGGAGAAGGGATTTCAATGTACTAAACATCATCCTTTCAAGATATGCCTAAATACGAGGCAGTACTCAGGGACTAATCAGGTCTTTACTGCGTTATACTCATTTTTAAGAAAAACCACCTCCATATAGAAATACTTTCCACCAACACAAATCAAATGCAGGTGTCAAAATGACTTTTCCTGGGTTGTAAAATCCATGTCAGATACATGGGCCGTCTTTCATGACAACAGTTTTCATACCTCCTCTGCTCCCACACTGCCTGACAAACGGGTCACAGAGAAAGGTGATAAACCACATTCCTTTGCCTAAACAGGGATTTCAAGAAAACATGTACTTTAGCTTTACTCCTAGGAGGGTCAGATGGCTGAGGCAGTGATTTGTTTGTGTACAGAGGAACTAGTGCATAGGGATGGAAAAATATTCAGGTGAAGAACTTCTAAATGGGGAAGATGTCTTTTAAAGATGGCTTCTATTACATATCAGCTCTACCTGGCTGTGTCACAGGGCAAGGTGACTATAGTGTAAACAATGAAGTCTTCTTAGTGGAAACTGTTGCGTATTGCGAGAGGTCTGTGTGTGGGATAGAACAGCCAAGAGTGTCGCTTTTACAGTATATGTTTTTAAAAGCAGGTTTCACATCAGCTTCAATGCAACTGGGAAGGATTTCAACTTTTTTTTTTAAGACAACTTACTTGGATTTTACTCCTATTAAAAAGCCCAAGACTGTATATGACAAACAGCCACGTAAGATTAGAAATACGATTTCAGTAAAATTAAGAAGCCAGTTGTTGCATTCTTGGTGCATTGAAATGTACATGAAAAAAATGACTAGTTTGTTTAGCGCATCTGTTAAATGATACAATATCCATATCTATGATTACTCCAGAGATCAAATTAAGAACATTCCTCATTTCTTGGTTTGTCTCTAAGGAAAACACAGGAAAACAAATGCTGATCAAAAGATTAATGGACTTCTCAATGTATAATACATTAACTACTCCTTCAACCTTTGGGAAACAAAATAAAAATAAAATAAAAACAAAGTGTTGTCTGGCAGATTCTTGGTAATTATTGTACTGTTTTAAGGTCATTGTCAGTATGGAGTTGATTAAGGCTGTGAATCTTTTCTGAACATTCCTATAGCAATCTAGACAGAAACACCATACATAAAAATGTTCTTTATTCCAGAACAGATGAAACTCCCAGGGTAAAAGATTTAGGTATCTCTGAAGGTTTCTCATCACCCGGCAGCATAACTCTCTGATGGTTCAGTGCCTGAAAGGGTTGTCTAAGATCACTCATCAAATAAATCAAATAGTTGGCTGGCTGAAAGAGTGGGGGCCCGTAGTCATCTCATGTCTTTGCTCTCAGACATCAAATCCTTCTTCTACCGAGCTGGCAGAGAAGTTAGCATGTTACCTGGCATATCCGACCCTAAATATCAACCTGTTTTAGGTTGCTGCTAGTAGTTCTGAGAAGGTGGGACTGACCTGGACAATGACTAGATTTACCATTAACATTTTAAACCATACATTCCAAAACCTTGATATATTGCGGAAAAGGCGGTGGTGAGAAGGCTGGAAATTTACTGAGTTTTGTCTCTAAATATCTTGAAGGAATCTTATGGAAACATAGAAAATCCACTTCATTGGGTGATCTTAAAATATTCTATAAACGTTTATTGAGTGATGATAAAACTATATTTTATGTAACTTTTTGGATAACATTTGACTAAAAGTAGTATCTTAAATTACTACTGTAAAAATGAGTCTTTTAAAAACTGGAAATTAAATGCTATAGGATCATATCGTTCAATATGGTAGCCAGTAGCCCCTTGTAGCTGTTTAAATTTATGTTAATTGAGGGGCGCCTGGGTAGCTCAGTTGGTTAAATGTCCGACTTCGGCTCAGGTCATGATCTCACAGTTCGTGGGTTTGAGCCCCGCATCGGGCTCTGTGCTGACAGCTCAGAGCCTGGAGCCTGCTTCGGATTCTGTGTCTCCCTCTCTCTCTGCCCTTCCCTTGCTAACACTCTATTCTGTCTCCCTCTCTCAAAAATGAATAAACATTAAAAAAATTTTTTTTAATTTATGTTAATTGAAACTAAATACAAATCCAGTTTTCTCAGTTGCACTAGCTACATTTCAAGAAATTAAAAGCAACATGTCACTAGTGATTACCTCTATTGGCCAGGACAGAAACAGAACATTTCCATCAACATGGAAAGTTCTATCGGACAACACTACTCTAGAAGGATGTAACTCCAATACAGCATAAAATTGTATTCATCAATCAGTTTTCCCAACTCAGTACTTTTGTTTTAGAGCCTTTCAACCTATATAAAATAAGAGATGGTGTGATTGACATTTTTATCTTCCTATGACATGGAGATAATATCTTACCATGACACATACATGTGTGGTATGACTATGTGTGCCACTGTAGACATATAATCCTTGATTAATAAATAAACACAATAGAAATTCTTAATTAATAAAACCTTGTTTTCTGAGCATCCTGGGTGGCTCGGTCATTGGAAGGTCTGACTCCTGATTTTGGCTCAGCTCCCAATCTCGCAGTTTGTGAGATCGAGCCTGCGTTGGGCTCTGTGCTGACAGAGAGGAACCTCGCTTGGGATTCTTTCCCTTTCTCTTTCTGCCCTTCCCCTGTTCGCGTGCTCTCTCTCTCAAAAAATAAATAAACTTGAAAAAAAAAATAAAACTTTGTCTTCTTACGCTATCACAAGTGCTCAAAACATAGCTATTGTCTAATTCGGTCTCTAAACCTCCCGATGATGAGCATCACTGACTGTGTGACTTTTGAACTCAAAAGATTAGAACTAGCATGATAGAGTGAATGTGGTTTTAATGTATACATTTTGTTCCTCTGTCCAAGGCTTTGGCTACCGCACTTGCAATTATATTTAGAGTTTGGGTTAGCATGCCTACCTCTTATACCAAGATTAATTATTGCGCCTGGACTACAGTGCCGATATATACACACTGATTAGCACGGATCCTTGAAAAAAATGTTTCCTTTTCACAGGGGCCGAATTCTTCCATATATAAACTTAGCTGTGTGAGTTTAAAACCAAGACAACATGGGAGCCTTGCGCAGTATATTTTTGTAATAGGGCAGGCCTGATTTCTGGTGGCTAAAACTTCCTACAGAAGAAATATCTTCCCAACTGACATCAACAGGCTTTTCATTACTAGTAGTTTGAGGAGGGAGATTAAAGCAAAATGGAGGCGTATAGAGATTTAATTCTGTGTGCACATCTAGAAGCAGTGATAAGCTGCGGATCTGGCATTACCCTGATATCTTAGAGATAAGCGGGTATCTGAATAAATAGAAGCCTTTGGTTTCTGCGGCTATCACTTACATATTTCACCCTAATTGCAAAACACTTATTTTAAACACTAGAAAACATACTGAGGAAGCTAACCTCAGCTGGTGTAAAGGAGATTTTCAATTGCTAACTTCTCTAATTTAATTCAGTGTGAGAGATGCTAAGGATGTTGTTTTATTCCTTATACTTTTAACTTTGTATTTTGTAAATGGAGGAGGAAGGAACTACCTCCCTGGGTTTGCTGTGGGTAAGAAATGCTTTATTTGCTCTCCTACTCACATATTACTTGGCCCATGGTATGGCACGTAGGAAATAAAAGGACTAGGTTTTAGCTGAGACAAGAAAAAGGGTCATTTTTATACCTAATATTTACAGGTACATATTTATAGTTATAAAGTTTCCTTACTCAAGTATATATATCTACATATTGATTTCTTACATTTGAGAAACTAGGGTGTACCGTTGTTCCTCCCACCCTCTCTTCCTTCTACTTCTCCTCAATCCCTCTTCTCCTTCTTCTGTTATCAGTGAGAGTTCTAGATAATCAATCACGTCCCAAATCTTGGAAGTCTTCACCACAAAAATATCTTCATTAAATGTCTCTTTATTTAAAAATATGATGACATTAAGAAATTAAAACTAGATATCGAATTTTAATTCAATGATGTCACCCATTTCTCTAGCATATTAATTCATTCTGCCAAACTTTCACTGAACACCTTCTATCTGGCAGGAGGAGGGACAAAGTAGTGAGCTAACTAAAATTCCTGTCATCACGGAAATGAGACTGTGGTGAGGAAACATTTTTAAACATTTTTGAATAATTTAGGACTGTAGGCATTCTCTTTTAAAAATCACTGAGTTCGTGCACTCTTTTAGTCCAATCCGCACCCCCACCTCACCACTACTTCCCATATTAGGAAGTAACGGGAGAGTGAAACTGAAGGAGCCAATTTTGAAGAACTGCACATTGATATTGTGGAATCTGGGCTCTGGAGTGTCCCACCACAGATGGTGAAATGTCATGTGGGTGAGCAGGGAGCAGCCAGTGAGGCAAAAAACCTGCCCAGAAAGGGCCTCGGTGTGTAGTTAGGGTAGGAGTAAGGATCAAACTCAAGGCTCAGGCTTCTGACAGCACACCACCCCTCACAGTCCTCCAAAAAGGGCAATGCGCGCTTCAGTTTGACCGTTTTCCTACTCTTTTCCTTTCTCAGAGAAATTCGGTTTCAGAAAATGATACCTAAATGATAATGTGTCATTGTACTGACGAGTAGGGTTACAGGGCTTGAGACAGAGAGATTACAAGCAAGAAAGGCAGCTAGACGGCAGATCAAAGGCATTTCTTGACCAGAAGGTAGAAAATAGCAGTTGGGAGTTTTAGCAAATGCACTTAAGAATCTAGAGGAGCTTCTCAGGCATTTATTAGAAGCTAATTCAAACCCTTAGGGTTATGGAAGACTTTGTGAAAAGCACCTCTTAACTGACCAACTGTCAATTAGCAAAGGAGAAAATGCCTCAAGTACTCCATTATGATGATGATCAAATAAACGAGCTTTGATTACTATAATAATGGTAGAATAATTTATAAAAAAATCTCTGGTTTTATATATGAAAAGAATTCATAGCTGGTGATCATCTGTAAAGCCTACTGTGGAAAACTACAAGTATAATTGCCCGGTGATGCCAATTTGGTTTTTCTTTTTCAAACTTTTCAGGTGATCTAATATAATGAGAAATAATAATCATTAAGGTTGATCATGCTAATCTAATTTTCTGGATGGCTTATTAACCTTCCAAGGATGTCTTTATTCTACTTCTTGATCATTAGATCAGGCAATAATTAGGGCAAGAATAAGGAATGCCAATTATACAATGATATGTGAGAAGGTACAGAAAGGTATCCTGGATACTTAACCTTATGTTTCAAATTTGGGCACATTCATGTACAAAAACATACACACACACCCACGTACACACACACACACCACATGCACACAAGCACAACTTGCTGATTTCTAAGAAGAGATAACAAAACATATATTTTAAAATATAATTCAAATATTTTTTGAATCAGAAAAATTTTCAATTTATCCTTGCTGATTCTCTATACCTATGTTACAAATTATGTGTGGTGACCTCAGGCATAGGGCCCTCATTAGACCTTTCTCAGTGTTTCAGCTGAATCTCACTTCATACAAACTGACAATTCTATTTTATGTAGTGTCAGCTTATAAATAAAAAATAAATCACAAACTTGACAACAAAGTTGCACCCTCGAATCTCCTATATAAATTCTGGTCTAAAAGAGGAACAATATAAACACTGCTCAGAGTAGGTATGGTGTTACACTGTTCTCTCCTTGGTAGGTTTAGCAGGGTTCATCCAGTGATTGAATCCATACTTCTTCGTATTCTATTTCTACTAACTGTATGTGTCTGTTCGTGTGTGTGTGTGTGTGCTGTGTTAACTACTGGTATTGCCTAAATCCATTCTCCTTTTATTATATAATTTAGTAGCGATGGTGGTCCCCAGCTCGGATCTCATTTTAAGAAAGAACTTGCCATTTAGCTGGACGATATGCAGTCAGCTGGGAATCTCCAGTTGCTAGCAACTTCATGATTCAGCTTTTAAAAAGCTCACGCCACTTTCTTCTTGTGCAGCCATAGCCAAAGACCAAAAACAGTGGGGGAATTAGGGTGTGGCAATTCCTGCCCCACATGAGACTATAGGCACTAGCAATATTTGCTCTGAATACTAACATAGGGTTGACCTAATTTTTACCAGACTTGCATCCCAGTCTGAGGATTCCTCTGCCCGATCCTACTTCCTTTCTTCTTCCCTTTCACACGTATTAGATCTGCATCAGGGTGAGGACTTTCCCAGCCCCATTTGCTTCCCTACATTTTCTCTCTCACTCCTCCAATAAACTTTTTACACTCCTAAATTTGTCTTGGTGTCTCCTTCCCAGAGGACCAAACTGACACATATGGTACTAGAGTTTTCGAAGGGTATGTGGAAATCTATGTAGAGACATTCATTTGCCAGCCCGTCTTATGCCTAGATATGGCCATATGGCTAAGTTCTTGGCAATGGAAACATGGCTGAAAGTGATGTGTATAAGTTACTGCTTCAACTCCTTAAGAGGAAATTACTCGCCTTCCTACTTCTGTTGTTTTCCTCTTCCTGAAAGTTGGCAACGTTGATGTGGCACTGATTGAGCTTCTAATATGCAGGAAATTTCTTTAAAGAAGGGGTCAGCAAATTGCTGCCCACAGGCAAAAGCTAAACCCGTGGACTGTTTTGTACAATCTGCAAGCTAAAAATGTTTTTGCATTTTTAAAGCATTCTTAAAAGAATAAAAGAAGCAAAATATGTTAACAGAAACCATATATGGTCCACCGCCCCTAAATTACTTACTATTTGACCTTTTATGGAAAAGATTGCTGACCCCTGGCTTACTACAGGTCAGTAAGTTAGACGAAGCCTGGGTCTCTGAATGATCACGGGGAGGCAAAGCTGTTTATCTGTCCCGCAGGTCTGGTCTGTAATGTGAGAGCGAAATAAAACTTCTTTATCTTCTGGGCCACTGATTACTGTTATCTAGCTGTTACGGCTATAGATCCTACAATACGTGTACAAATAAACAAAAGATTAAAGATTATAACGATTTTCCCTTCCCTCTCCAAATTTTATATAACTCAGTCATTTCTCAACAAATCTTTGTAAGTTTTTTTTTTTAAATAAATTCTTCATTCATTTCTTAGTTTTTAAAACCCTAGAGCATTTTTCATGTTTGTTAACTGTGTATCATGTCCTAGGAAGATAGAAAAATATGTGAACTTGAGATATCATAAGAAGTATAAAATCTATTAACTTCCCTTAATCCAAAACATTTTACCATTATTTCTAGAAGGGGCCTCTATACCTGACACAAAAAAGGGATGATGGTAGAAATGTAATTAAGGTTGGGGGAACAAAAATAATTTTACTAATGGCTAACCAATGACTGCATATGCTGGAGGGTAATTTATTAAAACATAGTACCTACTAACTCGTATTAATTACACTATATTATGACAAAATAACTTACTATCATATGGGCTTTGTACAGTCAGCCACTCAGGAACTTATACAACATACATTTTTTGTACACTTTTGTGAGCCTTGTATTGAGGTAGAGAAAGCAAGTCATTTTGGGTTATTTCCAGATACATAGCGACTGCCACAAATTTTACATGTATCAATTCAAATGGCCAGTTTTACTGCTCCAGATTTTCTTTTTTGACAGCAATTAAGAATTGAATTATATAAATAATCTCTTCGCCAAATCCTACACATGTGCTCATTCAGGCTACTGTTTTATATACCCGAAATCTCATTTGCTTGCCAAATTCTTATCTGCTTCTCATTCCACAAAATGCTTCATAAAATATTTGATCAAATAAGTGTGATTTTTATAATCAAATATTAAAAAAAAAACATCTTTTTTTTGAATGTTTATTTATTTATTTTGAGAAGGAGAGATAGCGTGTGTGCATGTCCATACACGCTAGCAGGGGAGGGGAAAGAGAGAGGGAAAGAGAGAATCCCAAGCAGGCCCCACACTGTCAGCTCAGAGCTGGACATGGAGCTCAATCTCACCATCACATGAATAGTGAGATCATGACCTGAGCTGAAATCAAGAGTTGAATGCTTAACCGACTGAACCACCCAGGTGCCCCCAAGTCCTCTTATCTTTTATCATTTTACTTGTGCTACCAAAATAAAATATATTAAAAAAACAGCATTCATTGAAATGATATTTAGAAGTATGGTATAGAAATGTGTAAGAATAAGCAAATTTGGTTATGACAGACGGTGAAGAATGCAAAAAAAAGCTTCTTGTAACAGGTATTTTCAGAAGCAATACTAGGACCTATTTCAAAACATTTAAATTACTGGAAAAGTAAAGTGGAACTCTGTTCTTCTAACAGCCTCTTGGTGCATAGCGTATTGGTTTACCACAAATCTGCAGAAAATGCAGTACACTTCTAATTTAGCCTTACAGCTTTCTCTGAAAAATGTCTTTGCGAAGAACCTGGTCTACTCTAATACTAAGCCTATAAATGCAGGACGTAAAAATATGTTTTGTTCCTATAGTCTGAGGTTTTGTTTAATTAGCAAATTTCACTATAAAGAGGTACAAGATGGAAGTCATTTCTTTCAAAGTGTTATTAATTTTAATTTAATATAGAGCAATCAGCCTGATGATGTGCCAATTTATTAAATTCATATACCTGAAATTTAATTTCTACTGAATTAACTGTGATAAAATATCAGACTTTCTTTTCCAAAGAATCAGGGAATCATAACTATTACCAAAAAATACCAAGGGGGAGGGAAATGATACAAAACTGCTATCAGTGGCAAAAAAAAAAGTCTCAGTGCTTTTGAATTAATTCAGTATTATTTTGTTTGCTTACTGTGGGCACGTTATATAGAGAAAATATAACAGAAGAAGTATTACAAGTTTTCTATGTGTCTGTAAAACTCTACATTTTAATGCATAAAACTCAATGATGAGTATTATAGTTTATCAATCTGTTTTATTTGTTTTTGAAGTTGCCTCCCCACCTGCTTTTGGCCCTTCTAGTTAGTTCTGTGATGAACACCTTCATAAATACATCGTTGTTTTGTCTTGTGTTAAAACAAATGTGTAGTAGTGGAGTTTTTTTTAATCAAAGAATTTGAAAATATTCTGTCTTTATTTCCTGTTATGTCCTTACCTACAGCAGACACTTCTGTTCAAGTCTAGTGCTCTTTCTAAGATCTTGTGTGGCTCAGAATTCTTAGAGCATTGTGTTTCAAACAGTTGAGATCGTTATACAGAAAGTCAGAGTTAGTATGCTAAATATGACCTGTCTTCTTTCTCCCATAATTTTCTAAAACAGTCATCCAAATTTCAATACTTCTAAACATAAATGAATTTAGCAATGTCATTGAAACTTTGCTAACATCACTTTTTATCATTAAAATTTTTTTATGTTTTATTTATTTTTGAAAGACAAGAGAGAGAGTAAACAGCAGAGGCAGAGGAGCAGAGAGAGAGGGAGACACAGAATCTGAAGCAGGCTCCAGGCTCTGAGCTGTCAGCACAGAGCCCAACGCAAGGCTTGAACTCATAGACCGAGATCATGACCTGAGCTGAAGTCGACGCTTAACAGACTAAGCCACCCAGGCGCCCACTTTTTACCATTTTTAAACTTTCTATTACTTTTATCACAGCTATTGCATTTGTATTCCTTGTATCATATGTGATGATGAACTTTCTCACATATATATGTTTGCTAATTACCTTTACTCTTAAATAATTTTTTTTTTTTTGAAACAGAAAGACAGAGAGAGAGAGAGCTCGCAAGCAGGGGAGAGGGGCAATGGGAGAGAAAGAGAGAGTATCTTAAGCTTAAGCAACCTCCATACTAAGTGCAGCACCCAAGGCGGGGCTTGATCCCACAACCCTGGGATCATGACCCGAGCCAAAATCAAGAGTTGATGTTCAACCAACTGAGCCACCAAGTGTCCCCTGAAAGGAATTTTCATTAAAATTGTTTTGCCTATTTACTGGGATTCTATAGATAAATGACCTTCCTTGATAGTGAAGATTTGTATCATCTTTTCTCCATCTGGTATTTATTTTGGTGCCTTTCCCTAAACTGTTATCCCTAAACACTAATTTTTATCACTTTGAGTAACAGGGTTTATTTTTAACCATAAAATATCTTTTCAATTAAATAAAAATGGAAGACGGTAAGAGATGTCAAAATGCTAAACAGAACACTGCATTGTATCGGTTATGTTGCATTTTGGAACATGTGTACACTAGCAAGATTTGTAGAGTTATAGGAGGAAAGTTGTTTTGAAGTCAAAAAGTGGGAGGAAAAATCTCTCTACAGAGCAGTTACCACATGTAGTATTTAGACAACTCATCATCTCTCAAAATGGCTATCATAGTTCTTCTCTACATAATCAACACTTACTACCTCCCTCCCCCACAATAGAAAAATACAATATTTTTCCTTGAATGCCCTAATTGTATTTTCAACTTGCAGATTTGCTCACTCTTTCTTCACATCCGAAATGTCCATTTCTAAACTTCTAAGATTTATTTTGACATTAGGTTCAACTCAAGCAATTAGAGAATTAAGTTGTATTGTAGGCAAAGGGAGGGCTTAGGGAAGGTCATTACATTTTATTTGGGGCCTTTTCTGTGGCAGACTCTGGTCCCAAGCATTTTAAAATGTTCTTAATACCACCACCACTAGAACCATTGTGCCGCTGAATTGCACCTACCTCTCCAGGAATAAATGCTGGAGTAGGTAGTTACGTATTCCTAATTTAGCAGTCAAAATAACTCTATGAGGCAGACATAAGCAAGCCTACTTATCATGTATGTAGAATCAGGGAAGTTAAAAGTCCTGCCTAACGGCACACAGCTAGTAGCGTAGAGAAGCGATTAGCAGATAGATCCACTGGAATCCTGAAGTCAGGCTCTTCTTACTGTCCTTTATTCTCTTCGATGCCTCTGATCTGCAAGGTTCAATTTTTGCTCCCAGATTGTTTCTTTTTCATCTAAACACCTGTATTGCTTATTGTGGGTGCCACTAAGTTGGCATTCCTTTCCTTGCATGATAGCTGTATGCTTGTAACATTCAACGTATGCTCTGTTCCACAACCAGATCATAACTTCTTTGAGCGAGGAGATGATATTTATTATCCAAATGGTGCCAATTCTGATGCCTTGCACAGAATAATAAGTGCTTAATAAGTGATTCTTCCTGAGGATAACTGTTAATCTAAGAATCTGTGCGACAATGAAATTTCTTTATACTTACAAAATAAAATAAAAAAGAACGGATCCAGGGGAGAAGAATTCTTTTATTGAAAGAGAAAAAAAAGACAAAATTCCCATTTTATAATTTCTCCACTTTTGTTTTCACCTTTCCATCCCTTCACTGTAATCTTAAACACACTTAGATGTTGAGTTTTTATTTCTTATGATATTATTTTATATTGGAGCTGTATTCATGTGGTTACTCTATTATCATTTTGATTCTTTATTTAACCGGAAAATGAGATTCCACCAAAAAAGGGAATTGATGCTGTGTACTTTTCGATGGCAGCAAGTATTTAAAAATGTGAGTGGGAGTCTAGCATAGGTTGATTTTTTTTTTCTTAGTTTTACATTAACGTTTAATCTGGAGGAGATTCATTAGGTTTTTGTCACTGAATTACAGGCACTTTTTAGTTCCCTTGCCTTGCCTACTGCTAAAAAATGCAGTTGTAGCTATTCTAAACCTAATACTCCTTGGTTTTCCTTTAAATATTTTAAACTGAAAACTGGAATAAAAGTCCTTTTAAGAGAACCAGCCTCCAATACAAGTAAAGGTTTAACTTCTTTTCTCGTCTCCTCAGAAATGAAATCTGTATTCAGGATGTAACGCTTCTTCTGAAGTGCTTGGAGAATCAGAGAAAATGGCCCATTTTCATTTTAATGAATCATGTTGGAGAATAAATTTACATGATGTTAATACTGAGACCTGGAAGATGGTATGGTATAATGCTCATAATAAAGGATTTAGGAACCATGACAGTTCTGGGGTATGAATTCTGGTAAGCCACTCATGTGTGACTTTGGATAAGTTACTTGAGCTCACAGTTGCTCGGTAAACTGAGATGGAGTGCTAGGGAGACGAAGCACATCACTGAGAACTAACTCTGCGAGGCCAAAATGAGATAAACAAGGCATCAGGGCTATACTTTCCTCGTGCACCCCAGGATTTTGTGCACGTGAAACAGCACTATGCAGGCGGGCATCACTTATTGTGGGTTCTTTAAATGAAACGGACAGCAGCTGAAAGGCTTTTCTCATGGAGGTGGAGGGACTAATCCCATCTCAGGCCGGCTATAAAGAGGGAAATTGGGAGGATGCAGACCTCAAAACCGCATGTTTGGCTCCATCTCTCTCCCTCTCTGCTGTGGAATCTTCAGCAGTTTACCTCTAATAATCATTTTGAAGGGAATTATGAAGGAGAAATCCATACCTGTGGAGATATGGAAGTGAATTCATAGAAGCAGGAAAAATAAAAAACAAAAACCCTCCAAGGAGGTGATTTCGGATTTGGTAAACTAGCTGGATGGGGAAAGTCAAGTGTGCAAACGTACAAATCTGGCACAAAGCTATTAAGAGGACTTTGACCATTATCTCCCAGCACTGTCTCATCATGCAATTAGCACTCCAGAGAGCCCTGCATTTCAAAGGACTTACTCATATGGGCAGGATCCATTTCCCAAGTGTGAAGTAGAGTCACTTTAAAATGGCTACTGCGGGCTTTGGTAGATTGCTTTTCTCTCTTTCCTGTGTCAGTTCCCTCAGCAGGAAAAGGGATCCTATCAAATTCCACAGTAAAGACTGTGAATATTAAAGGCCTTAACACAGGTCAAATGAAACGTTTGCATCTTTGGCCAATATAAATCACCAGCACTACCACAAAAGGAAATACTTAAATAAGTAACTGTTGTTGAATTCATTGACATCTCTCTCCACAACTAAGGGCTTTTAAGTTTTTGGTGTATTCTGTTAGTTGTTCATTTGTTTTGCCTTCATAATCATTATGCAATATCAGTGAGCTGCCATGAAAACCACATTAAAGTACATTTAGAGGGTTTTTGTTTGCTTTTTTTTGTCCTTCAAAAAATCATACATGAGTAAAAAGCAATTTCAATATCTTGTAATTTATCCTTTTTTTTTTGGAAAAAAGAAGCTTCTGTCAAGGGTTTGCTTGAGTAAAAGTTTATGTAGACTATTTCAAATCACTGATTATAGAAACTGCTTGCAATCTGGTTGCCCATGAAATATTCCTACTACAATTCTTTTTTTAGTTACATGCTCTGTAGTATGTACCACCCTGCTAACACTCCAAATAAGGAAAAGGGCTGTTAGCTGATGAGATAAAATGTTCACAGTAACGATCAAAATTTATGATCCATCTCTGTCATGGTAGGTGCCAAACTAATAGAGAATTAGACAAATTTCCTACCGAAGGACAAGCAACCTTAAGATCACATATCTTATTCCTCATGGAATATACTTCCCATTGTGTTTGGCCCATATGCAATCTCTGAAGACACATGCCTTGAAACATTTTTATTTTGTTAACATATAGCACTGCAATTTATTACCTAGCTGTTATACATGGGAAAAAATATATTAGAAGCTAATTTTCTCTTTTAATATGATGTGTATAATAAAAATTAGGCCTCATTTGCTAGATTGGACTTGAGAAGGAAAGGATTGGTATAATATCTTTTTGACATTAAAAAAATCACACTATACATAAAACTCAGTCTGGGAGCTCATAGGTAGATATTTATACCCCACTCTGGGCAAGAAATCTAGGAGAAAAATCTAGCTATTTAATCAATGAGGAGGACTTTTCCTGTTCATTGGGAAAAAGCAAACAATAATTCATTCATTCATTTCATAAACACAAAATATTTAACCCCCAGGGTGCCTGGGTGGCTTAGTCAGTTGAGCATCTGACTCTTGATTTTGGTTCAGGTCATGATCCCAGGGTCATGGGATTGAGCTCTGTGTCAGGCTCCGTGCTGGATGTGGAGACTGCTTGGAATTTTCTCGGTCCCTCACTCTCTGCTCCTTCCCCACACCCTGTCCCTATCTCTTTCTCACTTTGTCTCTCTAAAGTAAAAAATATATATATATAAATTTCATCTCCAACCATGATGACTCTAAGGAAGTATATGAACTATCTTGAGAGAAAACAACCTATAATTCAATTTGATAAAGTGTCAGGGTTGTGCAAGTTGTTAAGTAGAAAGAAGGCCATATCCAGGTAAGAAAGAGGAGAAAGATCTAAGAAATAAACATTGGCCCCAAAGTATGTGGATTCCACTTTCACAGTGTCCTGAATCCCAGCACCGGCAGAGTGAAAAGTCACTTTAGGGGTAATACTATAGCTGCAGGAATTACCTAAGGGGCTAGGGTTGAGGGACAGCCTATCAAAGCTTTGTTTGTTTAATAAACCTAAGGCATAGTGCCAAATTGGTTAAATGTACCATGTCTGTGCTCATTCAAGCATGTTACCACATGAAATTAAAAAAGAAATGAAAAAGGAACTGATCCATTATAACTAGATGCAAGGAAAGAGACTAAAGATGGTATTACAAACTTTTCTGTTTAATGTACAGTCGTGTGATGCTGACCAATAAGGAAGTTCTTTATATCATCCCTGATAAGATCAAATCTCTGTATTATGTCTGTTGACTTCCTAGGTGAACAAGTTTCTTAATAAAACTATATTTTTAATCATTTATTATCTTTCTACATTACATATTTTAGTTGTATGTTTGAATACAAAAGAAGAAACAGCTTGCTTATTAAACCAAAAATAAATTTATTTATAAAGAAGCAAATGGTGGGAGGCAATATTTACTACCATTAGTTCCTGTTCTTCACCTTGAGCCAAACGTTGATTTAGAAAAGACAAACTCCTGGGGCGCCTGGGTGGCTCAATCAGTTAAGCATCCAACTTCAGCTCAGGTCATTATCTCACGTTCGTGAGTTCGAGCCCCGCGTGGGGCTCTGTGCTGACAGCTCAGAGCCTGGAGTCTACTTTGGATTCTGTGTCTCCCTCTCTCTGTCCCTCCCCTGCTCATGCTGTCTCTCTCTCTCTCCAAAATAAATAAACACAAAAAAAATTTAAAGAAAAAGAAAAGACAAACTCCTTTCAGCATGGTTCGAATCCCTATAGCTACCTGATTCACTAGGAAACTGTAGTGCTTCAGTGTTGGATTTTTCTGTCTGTAGCTCAACAGTGAGAAAACAGGTTCTTGAGAAAGGCTCCGCAAGGCAATGTAGGTGTTGGGACTTCAATCCCTTCCACTGTATCCAGAAACTTTCTATTAGTTCAAAGCAAATAAGATTTTTTTTTTTTTTTTTATCCAAAGAGGCTAAACTGTGCCCATGTTGACGAAGGGACTGAGTCCATGAAGAGTCGTGGAAGATGGAAGAGGTAGTGGAAAAGGAGAGGCTCATACCTGCTTACGGGGTCTATCTGCCCACCAGCCATAGGAACATAAAGTTAATGTATTTTTAGCTAATGGAGTCCTTCCATTTTCCCAGACGACCACTGGCTGCAGAATTTATAGAGACCGGGATCTCATCCCACCTGATTGGCAGAAGCAGTGAGTGACACTTGGGTCAGAGCAAGTTGACCTTGATAACGTTACTAGTGGGGTCAGCATCGGCTGCTTTGAATGGAAGCAGAGTGGAGCACAGAATTGAATCAATTATCCTGGTACTTTCTGAAATATTCATGCACCCTTTGCTGTCTGGGTGAACTCAAGTACTCAGTTTGTATCTTATTCATAGTTCATGCCTTCCTATCTTTCAGTCTTTTAACTTATGCTAGTCCTTTTGCCAAAAACTGTTTTTCTCTCTTCTCCCATCTCTGAATGCCCCAAAACTATTTTACACACCTCAAATACTATCGTCAAAATAGCTTTTGTGCTTAACCTTCCCCCTTCCCCCTTTTTCCTGAAGTAGGTCTTTCTCTTTGGAAATCTGGAGACTTAGACCCTAACTTGAGCTGTCAATCATGCTCACCCTGGCTGTAGGGTTAATTATGGGTATGTGGTCTCAAAATTCTCAATGAATTCTTTGGGGGTAGGATCTGTGTCTAAATTATATTCGTATCCCTTAATCCACTTACCATGCTAGGCGCTCAATAGATCTTTGTTTAACAAACACACGTGCTGAAAATCGAGACAAAAATGGCGTTTGGGGATTCAATCAACCAACTGCTGCAATTCGTCACTGAGTTTAGGGTATCTGGACAAAACCTCAGCTCCCTGGACCCCAGCACAGTCTTTCCTAACCTCTTTTCCTTTTCTTTTTAAATTTTTCTAGGCCCAGGTAACGCCTTTCTTCCCACCCCCATTCATCCGTTCTTCCTCCTGCTTGACCTAGTTACTCTGATAGCAGAACTAGGTCAGCAGTCTAGGGACAAATCTTCTCAACCTTTTTTCTCCCAAAGGTGAAGATGACTGAATATTGCTCTCCAAGTGGCAAAGAATCCTGTCCTGAAGTTCCTCGACAACTCCAAACAGTGTAGGGTGTAAGAGAAGAGACTCTCACCTCTCGTTCCGAGTGAGTCTTAGATGTCAACATTCAACTCATAGGTTCCAATCCTTTGAGTCCTCTTTGACAATCCCCTTGCCATTTTCCATATCCAGACAGCCCCGAACACTTGCCTGAGAGAGCCTCTGTGATCCGGGTCCACCTCTGGGTTCTCACAGCCGCCACCCTAGACTGAGCCCGCAGGCACCCACTCTGTGCCCTGTGCTCCTCTCAGGCTGCCTGCATAGACCAGGTTTGAGTTCAAATTATTCTGCTTCCCAGATGTGTGACTTTATGGAACTCTCCTAATTTTTTGTTTCCTTATCTAGACAATGGGAATGATAATGTCTACTTTAAAGAGAGGATTAAACAAGAAAAGGCATGTAAAGCAGGTGACACAATGCCTAGAACAAGGTAACCTTTAAGCTTAAGAAAGGGTTTCACCTGTTCTCTGCATAACCACATTCTTTTTTCCTTCCATGCAGTGATCTCCTTAAGTTGTCTTCCTTTCTCTTTTTTTTTGGTAACAAAATTCTAGCCATCCACCTCTTGACTGTCATAGGGTCCTATGTACCTCTACCCTCACTGACCTTCTTATTTTTTTGTAAGCATCACTTATTTTCTGCAGCATGTAAATTAGAAATAGTATGTATTATCTTGTATTCTTTCGTGTTGCCATATATAAGCTTGACCGCCAGATCTTTAAAGGACAGAATCATGTTTATGGTCAAGTGTTCTACATGGGCTAAGCCCAGTGCTAGCATGTAGAGAGCAATAAACATGTATTTATCACTCATTGAAAGAAAATGCCGAAAGACAAAAATTGTGAATTCTTCAGTGGAATGACTCTGAAGTTTCCCAGAACTGTTTATTACTGTTCTGGCTTGCTAATTTTAAGCGTGACAAAAATGCACTAGCCCATTCATAAAATTCTCTGGCAATGTGACATGTCTTTAATCTTCTGTAGTTAAATATCATCACAGCCAAATGCAGTGATATAATAAAAAGCAATCTATTATCATAATAAGTTGCCAGGAGTACAATCAGTCACAATGGCAGTTCTCTGACACCTTGCCATCCCCAGGCTCTCCCTCCGCAGTGTGTGACATATACTTTTCTATATAAAGGAGAATCAAGGAAATCTGATAATTGATGTAGAAACACCAGGGGTAGCTTAAAAATGGCAACATCAAATTTGTCCATTATATCCGGGATGCGACTTAAGTATGGGCGTTTGTCTATTCATTTATTATATGTAGTGTTACTCAATTCTGAAAATGCATACCTCCATAGTCCAGGTGCCACAGGTAGCTGAAGAGCCAAACTAGTGTAAGAAATTGAATCGAACAGGTATGATGGCCCCAGAGTCTCATTAGTTATACATGGATTTTTTATAGGATAAGAGAGTCTTCATTGCTCTGACAAGAAGTTATTCATCTACATTTTTAAAACTGGCAAGACATTACCAATTTCATGGTTCTATTCCTGTCACTAAGCATGCCACGAACTCTAATGCTCCGTTAATGTGTTGGAATATCACACGTGGGAGATGGTGAACGTGGCAAGGAAGCAGCATCTGTCTCCCACACTCAGCTGCATGCTCTCTTGTCTCCAGTCTTTTGGACATGTTGTCAACACCCAGCTCCCCAGACTCCTACTCAAAGTAGTATCACACCTGCTGTAAGACTTTGGGATTCTCTGCAGCCAGTTCATGGCAGTACTTGTGGTAGGATCCCATGTGTGGAGCTGTTTAAGGCTGTAATAGTTGTTTCATGGCTCCTTTCAAGCACCTCTTCCCGAATGATGGAATTCTAAATTCCAGCCAAAGCAAAAGTCACACAGTACCGGCAGCTTCCGGAAAACCAAGGAGACTGCTAGGACAGTGGAGTAGTTACTGTGCAGTTACACTCAGCACCCTCGTCCTCAGCCCTATCCCCACCTCCACACCCCCACGGCACCCACTAAATTTATAAATTCATAAAAGAAAAGAAAGGAAAGACATTAGCTCCTTAAAAGAGAGAAAAAACAACTTCCTTTGCTTATTTGCACTTGAGTAAGTTTATTCATGCATTTTAGATTAAACTCTTATTTTTAATAGCTAAACACGAACAGCAGACATTTGGAAAAGTGGACTGTCTGTGTAACATTTGCTGGGAGAGTTTTCCATGCTAAAGCTGGCATTCTGGTTTTATTACGTGACTTTATGGGCAATAAGATTAGGTTTTTTTTCAAATGCAATTTATCTGAAGGAAAATATTAATTTGGAGGTTATTATCACAGTCCTGAATTTCAATGTAAAACTCTAATTAAAAACCATGAAATGAAATGTGTATTTCATGTGCAAGTATTCAAAAACTGGGATAAAAAGAAAAAGATGATGGGGATAAATTTCTAAAGTCCAGTGATATCTACGTCCTACAACTCTGTTCTCTTTCCAATAGGTATGTGTTACTCCTTCTTCAGAATGATTTCTTGTTTGAGATGTTGTGACTACTTTCTCTTAAAAAGTTTGTTTTAAAAGCAGATGGATTGCATTCTTTATCAGAAACTTAAACATCTGAAGTCCAGATACACACCAAGGCTTTGAGCCTTCAATTCCCAGTTCTTCCTGGGAACTGAGCTTATTAAAGCTCAGTTATAAGAAATAATATTCCCAGATTGTTGTCTAATTATTTATTGGTAATGACAATTCCTGTTGTATTCTGTGTGATGCTGTCTTTTATTTTCTGAATCAGTATAAACAAATGGCTTCATGATAAAGTTTGTTATTACTACTATTGAAGAAATTCTTTTCAATATTCTTCATTTATTTTCAAGTATGTGGGGTTCTGTGTAATTATTTTCAAATATATAATATTCTTTTATATTACCATATGGTAACTGACATTTATCAAACATGTGGTATTTAAAAATAATTGATTTTTATCTGGTTAAAAAGAATTTGGGGACTTGGGCACCTGGGTGGTTCAGCTGGTTAAGCATCAGACTCTTGATTTCAGCTCAGGTCATGATCTCATGGTTTGTGGATTTGTGTCCTGCATCAGGCTCCGTGCTGATAGTGTGGACATTGCTTGGGATTCTCTCTCCCCTCTCTCTACCCCTCCTGCCTCTAAAAATGAATAAAAACTTAAAAAATAACTTTAGGGACATTATAAGTGGCCAAGAAAAGAATGTTCCATGTTTTAGAAAAGTCTTCAGTGTTCCCAAGGACATTTTTATCAATAATTGGACATACACTGGGAAAGAGGTTTGTATAGAATCCTGTGACAGAATATATACAATAAAAGCCCCAAGATGTTCTTATCCTACTCTCCTGAACCTGTGGGTGTGTTTCTTACATAGTAAAAGGGTCTTTGCAGATGTGATTAAGGACGGAGATGGGAAGATCCTCTTGAGCATCTGGGTGGGGCCAATGTAGTCATAAGGATGCTTATAAGAGGGAGGCAGCAGAACAAACGAGCAGAAGGCAATGTGATAAGGGAACTGTGAAAGGCCAATGTGATGCAGGGCCATGAACCAGAAAAGGTGGATGGCCTTCGAGGCGGAAAAGGCAAGAAAACAGATTCTCTTCTAGAGCATCAATAAGACACATCGCCCTTTAGGGCACATGCAGCCCAATGTTTATAGCAGTGCTGTCAACAATAGCCAAATTATAGAAAAAAAACAAATGTCTATCAACTGATGAATGATAAGATGTGATGTGTATGTGTACACACACACACACACACACACACACAAAAACAATGGAATATTACTCAGAGACGAAAAAGAATGAAATCTTGCCATTAGCAACAATGTGGATGGACCTGGATAATATTATGCTAAGTGAAATAAGTCACTCAGAAAAAAGACATCATATTATTTCATTCCATGGGATTTGAGAAACTCAACAGATGAACAAAGGGGAAGATAAGATAAAAACAGAGAGGGAGACAAACCATAAGAGACTCTTAAATACAGAGAACAAACTGAGGGTTGCTGGAGGGGTGGTGGGTGGGAAGGTGAGTTAAATGGGTGATGGGCACTAAGGAGGGCACTTTTTGGAATGGGCACTGGGTGTCACTGGGAGAGATGAATCACTGGGTTCTATTCTTAAAGCCAAGACTAGACTGTATGTTAACTAACTTGAAAATAAATAAATAAAAATAAATAAATAAATAATAAACGAATGAATAATAAACAAACAAAAACAAAAACAAAACAAAACAAAAAGACACACAGCCCCATAAGATTCATTTTGGAGTTCTGACCTCTAGATCTATAAGATAAAAATATTTGTGCTGCTCATAAGCCACTAAGTTTATGGCACTTTGTTACATCAGAGAGACCCAATGGAAATCCAAAACAGAAAAGGCTGACTTAGGAAAGCATCTTCTGTTATCCTCTCCAGCCGCCCCTTTCTTGGACAGATGCATGTTGCTACCGCTGTGGAGCCTTTCTTCCTTCCCCAGCTTTGTTCATAGACTAGGGATCATTTTACAAGGTGCTCTCCCTGTGTGTCCCTGTTCTAATGGAGCTCGCATTTTACTGGGAAGAAGATGCTACATAAATGGATGAATAGGTACAGTATACAGTAGGTGGGAAAAAAAACAAACCAAGGAGGTAGAGAGCAAAGTTTTAGTCCTAGTTATTTATTTTGGAGGGAGTATTATTTGATCTGGTTTAATAACTCTTTTTCTAGACTATGTCTTAAACTCTGTTATTTTGTTATTATTGATTATCCATCCATAGAGAGGTATGCATTTGGTACTTCCAAACAGACTCTTGCCTTTTTTTAAATAACCTCTCCTCACTCTTCAAGTAGTGGAAGGCTAGGTGTACCTCATCCTCAAGAGTTAGCCATAACCTGACATGTAGAAACAGTACAAGAAATCATTTGGATACAAGTTCAATCTGAATTCAAATCTCAATTGCAACAGCATGTAAACATTTGATTCTCTTCCTTAGCAGTGGCTATATGGAACCAGGTAAGAGCCTGTGGCAGAAATTTCCAGGTAAAAATCTGCCATTTCATGACATGTAGACCTAGGCCCAATCAGATCTTATTGGTGGTCACTTGTAGACCAACTGCAGTGATTTTAGAGTTGAAACCCAAGATGAAAGGCTTTGAGATTGTATTTAAACCCCAGTAACTCGAAAGTTAGAAGGAATAGACAAAAACAAATAAACAATCAAAAAAGGAAAGAATGAAAGAAAAAGATAAGGAAGAGAAGGGTTTTCATATATGTTGGGGCTGGTCTTATAGATACAAGTATTATGCCCACAACTAGGTTTTTGTTTTGTTTTGTTTTCTAAACCTCTGGAAAACAGGTTTAGTAGGTCATGGTAATTCTCTACATGGAACATTCATATGTCTTGAACTTTGATATTCCAGGCAGTTACTTTTGAATGTGCTTATCATTAATTTGGCTCGAATCAAGCTTGTCTGTGTCTTTTATTTATTTTTATTTTTATTTTAAAGACAGAATGAGAGCACATGAGCAGGGCAGAGGGACAGAGGGACAGAGAGAGAGAGAGAGAGAATCTTAAGCAAGCTCCATGCTCAGCATGGAGCCCAACATGGAGTTCTGGAGTTGTGGAGTTGTGGAGGAGTTGTGGAGTTGTGGAGTCCCACAACGCTGGGATCATGACCTGAGCTGAAATCAAGAGTCACATGCTCAACAGATTGAGCCACCCAGGTCCCCTTTATCTGCATTATTTAAATAACCTTTTTGAAAAGGAGGAATGTTGATAGACTGTATTCTAGTTGATGTTTATGAGGTCTGCTGAGACTGAAAGGGTCAAGTAAATTTGGGGTTCAGGACACAGATCAAAAGTTTCATACTATATGAATTCTATTATATTGCTTTTCACGTTACTTCGTTTTCATTCTCATTTTAATGTATAATGAAGCTCTCAGGCCACCTGTGTTCCATTTAATGTAACAAAAGGCTAAGTTCCATAGACACTCACCCAAACATATTTCAGGTGGTATTTGAACATCACCATTTGAAGTAAAATTCTACCACATACCCATCCAGGGGGAAAACATTCTTAGTAATTGTGTGTGTGTGTATGGGGGTCGGGGGTTGATATGTCCATCTCAATTTTATGTTGCCTTTAAGCTCTTTGTGGCTAAAGAGGATGTCACTCTGATAGAAAAAAAAACAATGTTCGTACTTAAAAAGAAAAGTCTCTTCTTAATATATATTAGTATATATTTGATTAGACATCATGTTCTAACATTTAGTCCTATTTTACTTGTAGTCTGCTGAAGCCCTTTAAATGTATCCTATAATTTTAATATGTAATTAAGAATGTATTTTGAAGCATCCTTCCTCCCCTACTAACTGTTAAATTTATCCTTAAGAATTATTACACTTTCTATTTCTGTCTTGACTTGCAAAGGGCATGGTAATCAATAATAACTGTAAAATAACGTGGAACAATTAGTTTCTCTTGCACGCTCATAATTTGTGTTGACATCAGTTGGCATTAGTTAATGCATATATTGGAGAGGGGGAAATTAAGGTGCCAATAATCAAATTTCAGATGCACTATTATGAATATCTTTTTGTTTTGAATAATTTTTGAAAATTTGTGTTCTAGCATCCTACTAGCAGCAAGAATGGATATAAAGTCTTTTCTCTTAGAACCCAGGGACTTTTCAAGCACGACTCTCTTAAAAAATACGTCAACATATTCCTTTGCGTTTTACCATATTAATTAGCTCTACCTGTCTCAAAACTGAGTCTACGCTGCTTTCATATCCTGGAAGCTCATGATAAATTTACTTGAGTAAGGCAGTTTTCACATTTATAAGCATAGCATTTGATCACAAAAGCTGAATTTAAACATCAGAGTTGAATTTTCCTCTAATACATGTTAGAGGAATACATATTAGACTGATGGTCTGCCAACTTAAATTATCATCCTCAACATTTCTTTCTTCCTTTGTTATGTCCTGGGTAGATGTGCTATTGTTTTCTTAGTCTCCCTTCATGTGTGCATGTATTTACATATATCTATATATCTATATCTATGTCTATATCTATTCTATTCTTTCTTTCTTTCTTTACTTATTATTTATTTACTTTTGCCATGTGGTTCTGATTCTTCCACAGCCAACTTTCATTTCTCTGTAGATGGGAAAGTCCTCAAGCTTCTCTCTTCAGATTTTACGAAGATGGGGGTTTGGAAGTTAACTGAATGAGGGGATACGGCTGAAGCCATAAGGACATCCATGTTTTCAGCCTGACAATATTTTACAACTAAAACCCTAGAGAGCAGTAGAATTGATTATACACAGTTAACTATTTAGACTCAGAACTTGCTGCTTATATTGCCAATGAGACAAAACCCTCAATGATTAACAGTAACTTTTAAATAACAGCTTAAAGAGGAATATAATTCAATTCCTTTCAGTTCCATATTTATTGGAGTGAAAAATTTATAAATACAAATGGATAAAGTAAAAATTGATCCCAGTGAAGGACAGAAATGAATAGAAATATACCTTTCCAACTAGACAGATGTTTTTTCCAGGGTGCTCCCATGTACTACCTTATATATATGGCATGGTGGTGAACCCTTAAGGAAGTATTTAAGAAAGTTTTGAAATAACAACATCATGGAATTCAATACGCACAAAATACAGTTATCTTTCTTGCCTTGAAAATAAATTCTAACAATAAAATCACGCGTTTTAAATGACAAATAAGGTCACAAACTATTCTAGTTTTATTTCATAAGTGTTAGTAGTACTATTAAAATTATAAAGTTGTGGGGAATCAATAAACCTGACACTTTTTTTCACAGAAAAAGAAATACAGAAAACAATTTTTAAAAATAAAAATAAGAACAAGAACCAATAATAACAACACAAATCCTTACAATATAGAAAATCTCATCGATATAGAGAATCTTGTCACTAATTCACTTTAGAGGCAAAGAACAAAAGTCTTTCTGCAATGATCCTGGGAGCAGCTAACGGCAAAGCTAGATATTACCTGAGTATTCAATTTAGGGCTTCTGATTCAAGCCTGGTGCTTTCTGCACTGGGAATAAAAGTCTTCTGTAACTCATTTTAAACACAAAATAAATAAATAAACTGTCCAAATATTTAGAAACCATAACCACAAAATTAAATGTATATAAGATAAACATATTTTGTAGTTTTTGACATAATCTACACTTTGAGGTTAAGTTATATCCATAGGTCATATGGCTACCTTAAATGTGGTTTTGGACAATTGGTCATGGCTTAGCCTTCTGTTCTCACCCTGTAAACGGCGAAGAGATTTTCATAACGAGGAGAAGCAATATTACAGTATTTGGAGACATTGCTCCACAGAACACAGAAAAAGGAATTTGAATGGATGTTCTACTACTTTGAAAGAGAGGAAGCAGTTGACAGTACTTAACTTTCTCTTCTGCTGTGGCTGTGACCTGGTCATCTATTAACAATGAAATCAATGGAATATTAATTGGGCCTAATTCATTCCAAAGGAAAGCTGAAATTTTTTCATGAAGAGATTTAACTAGAGTTGAAAATTTTATACACATAAATGTAGATGAAGCGTTAATATGAAACAATAGAAATGCGACTATATTTATTAGACAGGTGAATTTTTTAATGGTTTAAGGAGTACTATTCCAAGAGCTTATTCTTTCCCATTTAAAAATTAGATACTCATTCTGCATATAAGAAAATGTTTCTTGCATGATTGATTTCTTTCGAATTAGTCTTCTATGTTTAATTTCTGGCTACAAAGGTACTCATTATTTTGAAAATTGTAAAAAGAAAATATATTTTAAAATTTGGATGTATCTTTAAGTTTGAGTCTTCTAAAAGTATTCTAAAAACGTAAACATATTTTTGCATCATTTTTACTATTATGTTTAGTATTTGCATATACAAATAAAATATTTAATAAAGAATCGAATTATCAGATTTGTGTGTACACTAAATTTTGCAGACAAAATAGTTATAAGCACACACAGTTTTAAACAACTTAAGAAAATCATGTTTCTTCACCTTAGGTATTTATTGAAATGATTTTCTTAAAAACTGCTTGTACATTTCTCCATGTAAGAAGCTGCTCTAATTGTTTATTACAAGCACACTTACCACAGTGTGCACAGCATGCTTTGCAAAGAATTGCAAGTTAAGGACATATCACAATAGACTTATGTGGATTTAGCTATAATTCCAGCTTATTCGTTTCCTAACTCATGTATCATATCATCTTATCTCCAGCCAAAGCTTATAAAGAGTATATATATTTTTTAACATAGTCTCTTTTGATCTATGCTAACAGAAATATATTGTTAGCTTGGATAGCAATCACCTGTCAATTTAGACAATAATTCATTCAAGCATTTCAAATAGACATTAAGATACAACAGATACCTTCAGCTGACCTATCACATGCTCTTCTTTCGGAGACAAAAGATTTGACGTTCATTTTAATCTAACCAAAATGGAATACACTTTCATTGCAGTTCTAAGTACTGCCTTTTGTTCTTGTGGGGAAGCAGAAGACGGCCATTATAGGTCATCATGTCTCAATGGTATTTCACTGTGCTCTTTGACCTCCATTATTAGTACCTCTTATGGTCCTCATGTTTCTATAGTTAGCTGGGTTATGGAAATCTATCATTGACAAAATATATTCCCTGTCAGCCTAAAAATCTTTTAAATGAAGTGAAGAAGGTGCAAGGTTACGATTCTACGTATGTTACACATGTTATCACATTTAGACTTTGCCAAAGTGGTAATAACACTCTCTGTTTAAACAATAGCCTAGGGGAAAAGAAAACTGAAGAAGATAAAGGTCACAAGCATCTAGCCAATGACCATTATATTTGCCTCAATTAGCCAAAATACAAGGGTGATTGTACACCCATGTACATAATTCTGTGCCTGCCATTTAACTTATACTATCATTTAACAATGTTTTAGGGTAGGAAGTAGCTCCCCAAATAATAATACCTAACTTGAATTTAACCACAAGAGCAGATTAAAATAAAACACTAACAAGTATTCTTTAAAAACAAAGTGACTTTTTACCCAATGAGTAGTACGAAATGTAATGTCATATTCTACTCAGCAAAATGCTCTCAATCCAAATCTTATTTGAGTGGAACCTGACCTCCCTTGGTGAATAATCTTCTTTTTCAAATTTTATTTGTCATTTTAAAACTCTTTGGTCAATACAAAATTAGTGTTTTCAAATTAATTTTCTTGCCGTTCAGAATGAAAATAATTTGCTCCGAAAGTGCTGAAGTCACAGCAGGCCAAGTGCTAAGAAATGAAGTCTTAAAGAAACACCAAGTTTCCTTACAGATGCTTCCTGATTAGATGGGAGATTTTTAGAAACAAGGGTGAACCAAGGTTCCGCCATGTTTTCCAATTACACGTATAGCAGGGCAGCCGAGGGAGAGGCAGAAGTAGTCTTCTGCTCTTCCCTCAACTGGATGAGAAAAGCCAAGTTTGAAATATAAGGACAAATGAGCTATA